>CAJDSM010017889.1:0-10681 GCA_903981925.1 Ostrea lurida
TACAATTGTCATTCCTATTGTATAGTGTATGTGTAACTAATACAATTATCATTCTATTGATGTGTATATAACTGACATGTCATCCTTAGTTGATGTGTATGTAACAATACAATTATCATTCTATTGTATGTGATTTGTCAAACGTATACAATTGTCAAGGTCTTAATTATACGTGTTATTAATAATTACAATTTCATTCGCTATTGTATGGGATATAACATGTTCAATTGTATCCTATTGTATGTGTATGTAACTATACAATTACATTCTATCTATTGTATGTGATAATAAACTATACCAATTATCATTCTATTATGTGTATATAACTGTACAAGTGTCCATCCTATTGTATGGTATGAACTATACATTATCATTCTATTGTATGTGTATTATAACGTGTACAATTTTTCATCCTATTGTATTTGTATGTAACTATTACAATTATCATCCCTATTGTATGTTATTATAAGTACAATTGTGATCCTAGTGTACCGTAATATAACTATACAATGTCATCCATGTACGTGTATATAAACTGACAATTATCATTCCGTATTGTATTGATATTATACTTACCAATTATCATTCTATTGTATGTGTATGTAACATACATTATCATTCCTATTTACGGTATATAGTAACTATAAATTATCGATTCTATTTATGATGTATATAAACTATACCAATTATCATTCTATTGTATGGTATAATGTACAATTTCATTTCTATTGTATGCTGTATATAACTAATACAATTATCATTCTATTGTATGTGTATTGTAACTATAAAATTATCAGCTACTGTTACGTGACTTATAACTGTACAATTATCATCCTATGTATTGTGTATAAATAACTATACAATATATCATTCTATTTGTATGTGTACTGTAACGTATACAATTGATCATCTATTGTACGGATTATAACATAACAATTATCATTTTGTATCGTGTATTACTAACTATACAATTATCATTTCTATTGTATGTGCTAATATAACTGTACAATCTGTTCATCCTATTGTTATGTGTAATATACTATACAAATTATCATTCTATTTATATGTGTATATACTATACAATTCTTCTGTTTACGTGGTATATAACTACACAAATTATCATCCTATTGTACTGTGTATATAACTATACAATTATTCATTCTATTGTATGGTATATAACATTACAATATCATTCTATTGTATTGTGTAAATTTAACTGTTTAAATTTATCCTATCTGTATGTGTATAATAACTATACAATTATCATTCTATTTGTATGTGTTATATAAATGTACAATTCATCATTCTATTAGTTATGTGGTATATTAACGTATACAATTATCATTTCTATGTATTTGGATGTAACTATAAAGTATCAATCTTTACTGTACGTGTTATATAACTATACAATTGCATCCTATTGTACGTGTTAGATAACTGTACAATTATTCTATTGTACGTGTATGTAACTATTACAATTGTCATCCTATGTATGTGATATAATTTAATACATTATCTTCTATTGTATGTGTATTATAACTATACAATTATCATTTCTGTGTGTACGGATATATACTACACCAATTATTCATCCTATTGTACTGGATATAACTATCCAAATTCATCATTCTATTGTATGTGTATATAACTATAATTTTCATTCTATTGATGTGTATATAACTGTACCAATTGTCATTCCTATTGTATGTTGTAAATAACCTATACAATTATCATTCTTTGTATGTGTATATAACCTGTGTAACCAATTATCATTCTATTCAGTTATAATAAACTAACAATATCATTCTATTGTTATGTGTAACTGACTATTACCATTATCATTCTTACTGTACAGTCTGTAATAAAACTATAACAATTGTCATCCTATTGTACGTGTATAAACTGTACAATTATTCTATATGTTACGGTAAGAACTATACAATTGTCATCCTATTGTACCGTGTGTTATTTAACCTATACAATTGTCATCCTATTTGTACGGGTATGAACTGTACAATTCATCCCTATTTTATGTGATATATAATTATAACAATTATATTCTAATGTATGTGTAATATAACTATACAATTATCATTCGTTTTGTTTATGTACGTGTAATAACTACACAATTATCATCCTATTGACGTGTAATATACGCTACAATTATCATTTATTGTAGTGTTATAACTGTACAATTGTCATCCTATCTGTAATGTGTATTGTAATAACAATTATCATTTCTATTGTATGTGTATATAACTGTTAACAATTGTCATCCTCTTGTATGTGAATAACTATGCCAATTATCATTTCATGTATGTGAGTAACTAACAATTTCATCCTTAGTGTAGTGTATATAAACTATAAATTATCATTCCTATTGTACGTTGGAGGTGTATATACTGTACAATTGTTCATCCTATTGTATGTGTTATCTATAACTGTACCAATGTCATTCCTATGTATGTGTATATAACTATATACAATTATCATCCTATTGTAGGTATATAACTATACAATATATTCATTTCTATTGTATGTGTATTGTAACTATACAATGATGCATCTTACTGTACGTGTAATATACTATACAATTGTCATCCCTTATTGTATGTGTATTAACTATCAATTACATCCTATTGTTACGTGTTATTATAACATACAATTTATCATTCTATTGTTTGTGTATGTAACATAACAATTAGATCTTACTTACGTGTATAAATATACCAAATTGTCATCCTATCTGTATGTGTATGTAACTATACATTATCATTCTATATGTATGTATATAAGTATACAATTATTCATTCTAATTGCATGCTGTATATAAACTATACAATTATATTCTATTGTATGTGTATGTAAACTGTTACAATTATCATTCTATTGTATGTGTATTATAACTTTACAAATTATATCATTTTGTATGTGTATATTAAACTGTACAATTATCATTTTCTATTGTATGTGATATATAACTGCTTACATTGTTTCATTCCTATTGTATTTGATATAACTATAACAATTATCATCCTACTTGCGTGATATAACTTGACAATTGTCCAGTCCATTGTACGTGATATTTAACTATACAGATTTTACATTGTCATTGTAATTGTATGTGTATGTAACGTTACAATTGTCATCCCTAATCCTTTACATGTAGTAATTGTATCTAGTTGGTTGCATACTACTAGTACTACATTTATTATGTCATTTTCAGTCTTCTTTCAGGAAGACTTGAGACTCAAAGACAAACTGGAGACTCAAAAATCTCCTCAGTATCATTGTGATACACAAGAACATGAATGATATTAGCTATAACACACATGATTGTAAACTATTGTGCAAATGTGTATTAAAGTCTAGCAAGCAGCGCCATCTAGTTCTATTTTCGCTGCCACAAAGAAATCTGAAGTCTTACAACTCGTCCTGCAATCGCACGACCAGCCTTTTAAAGGGTCATAAAAGATAACATTGATGTCAATGGCTTCTGAATATTGATTAAAGTTCGTATTAGAGGAATTAATGTCTTCAACAATTAATGAACTCCGATGACAGAAACCCGGGCCATGTTTATGCTATATTTTCGTGAAGATGGTTAAGTACTTTTTTGGCTTTAATTTTCATTGTGATTGTGATATTGAGTCGGCTGTCAATTCAGACTTTTGTTCATTTCTCAGTTTTTGCAGAGGTTGAACAAATTACAAAATGATAACACTTTAATACAATACTTTTGAACTTAGCTTGCATTTTACATTATGCCAATCATTCTTTTATTTCATTTTGATATTTTTTGGAGGCCAGCAACAAAGATGCCAGATCATTTTCCACACAAATAATGACATACAATGTGTCAAAAAAGCAAAAATAGGCAGAAGTAAAATAAGAAATACCTTCAGCTAACCACGCTTCTTGCATCTGGCTGAGGTCCTGAAATAACTCTGTAAAAATGGTTTAAAAGAATGTCGGTTGATTTATCTCTGTTTTCTGTCATGTCAATGTTGTCAAAACAAAAGGCTGTGAAATATTACTGATAAATTTGCGCTTGCTTTTATTACATTATTACTTTGAAATATAAAAGTTGTGAAACTATACATTACATCAAAGAAAACAAAGAGGAGTAAAGAGTTTAATTGAAAACGGTTCATTATGATAATGATAAAATGCAAAGTCATCCATGTTATTTAAGGTCGCACCCGGAAGCGTCGTTTGAGAGCCCATGTTTAAAATGTGTTGTAAATTTCATTTGCAATATCAAATCCCCAGAAGACCAAATTAATACTAATTAGCATTGTCGCCTAATTTAGTACGACCATTTATACAGCTGCTCGCGAAAGTAGACAAACCAAACAGTTACAAAGATGCGAAAGAGGTAGAGCGCGGCTAAATGAAATATTCATAAACTGTTAACACAGGCTATTTGCTGAGACTGCGGGAGATCCAGGCCGAGATTGAGGGATGAGAAGCAAGACAAGGCGCACCGATATCTGTCATAACCACGCAGCCTGCGAAAAGCCGTCCAGAGCTCAACCGCATTAGTTTCAAGAGAGCGGCTTCTGGGATATTCTTAAGTAGCACTTAAAAATTAAAGCTGCGGAAATAGAATTCGATAAGATTGTGGGAATAAATTGATAGATTAATTCGGTGACAAAATTTTTCGGGTATCGAGTTGAAGACGAAATATTTGTCAATAGTATATTTATTTGTGTGTTCTGTTGTTTTGGTTATTTTCGGGGATGTTGGTGTGATTTTTTTTTTTAATTTGTTGGTTTTTTGGGGGTTTTTTTGTGAAAGTGGAGGGGGTGGGGTGGAATTGTTTCCTATTGACAAGGTGTCTACGCTTGTTCACAACTCGTTCTTTGCATAGATGTAGCGGTTTAGAAGGGATCGTGATTAATGGAAATGAACGACGAGGCTAAATGACAGAAAAAAGTATTTTTTATAGCGTTTCGAATACCAAAATAATAGTATTAATAATTATAATAATGATAACAATTTGGTCGTAATGTAACATATGATAAGGTGAAATAAATGTATACAAAAAATGTCAAAAATATATGCTATGTATATATAATCTTAAAATACAAAGTGTAATCACTTGTCATCACTGCTTTTAAACATGGAAGTTGTTTGGCCTCACGGAATATGGAACATAATCAAAATGAGATGTGTACTACTGCAGATACTAAAAAATAGACTAAGTACTTGAAGAATGCCTTCATTGTTTTACTATTAGTCCTTTATTTTTCTTCCATTAAATTTTCGAGCAGTCGCAGAAAAAGTTATACAATAATGTCATGAACGAGAATTACAGTATAGGTAAGAACCTAACTGAATAGTGCAGTATGTTAGATATTCTTATCGTAAATGAGGATAAACACGTCGAATTACATTTAAAACTAACAATTTCTGCCATTGAAACAACCATCAGAATGCAAAGTAATTTCATTAGTACCTTCAAATATATAGAATTTTTGGCTACTTTTTTGATAAACATACCCTCTGAAACTTGAACAAGTTCGTTTTCGCCTTTCCTTTTCACTGGTTTCTTCAGATCTGAACTCTTGAGTTTAGACACGTTCTGTCCACTTTTCTGAAGAAAAAATCCAATTTACCATAGTTTAAATCAGTTTGCTTTCTTGAAAATTAATGAAGATCAATAAATTTGAAATCGGTCATGTATCATATTTGAATTTGGTACATGTATATAAAGATTCGCGACTTGGTAATTCTTGTCTAACGTCAATTGTCCACATTAATGAATAAAGGACACGTACGTCAGGTAATGAATTGCAAGTTTATCGACGAAGCATGTTGAGAAGATTACTTAATCTTATCTGGTGAACGCAAGGAAGCATTAAAGTGAAAAGTTAGAGAAAACGCCCGTATGTTTTGTCCCTCATTCACAGTCTTGGAAATTGCATGAGCACATGTGTTCTGTCCTTTTGCTTCATTGTTAGTCTTTGTTCAGTTGAACATGAAAACGTATTTTACATGCATCAAATCACGTTCAAAAACCTCTCGAAAGATGAGAACTGAAGGCACGTGCGACTTCCCGTTGCGCGAGACTTGAGAGCATGTGACCCGCAAATGTGAAAATATCCAATAATGAGACGGAGATAATGGAAACTATTGAATTGAGTTGTTACAACTACTAATTATCTGTCTCTGACGAGATTTCGAATTTCTGGACATAAAATGCACGTGGGGGAATCGATCAAAACGTAGAAAACACGTTTGATGTTACAGCCGCCATATTTGTTTGTTTGATACCAGGTGTACTCCAATATTTTTCCTTCCATTTGTATAGAATGTGATGATGACACAAAAATGTTCATACAAATTATAGAAAAATGAAGTGATACTATTCTTCGATGAATCCAACATATGAATTGATACATAAACTGTGGTAGATTNAAAATGTTCATACAAATTATAGAAAAATGAAATGATACTATTCGTCGATGAATCCAACATATGATACATAAACTGTAATAGATCCCCGGGTAGATCAAGAATTTGACAGCTTTACCGTTATATTATTAGTTTTTTAACTTATTTAGATGGAACATAGCTACATTGTAATTGAAGGAAATCAGTATTTACAATATTCATAAATATTTTCATATCATTATTAAACATGTACATTACATTTTATGCCAAATTATACCACAGTGTCTATATATACGTATCTATTTTAATATTAAAATTGTGGAACCCAATAAGTCACTTTTCTTCAATTCTACGTGTTGTTTGGCATGTAATATATGTTGAGAAATAAACCCAGCCGATTTCTGCTCTTTCCATTTAGCAATGGTCAGAAGCTGCTATCCACATTATAAATATTCAAATTTATTTGAAGGAAAATTAAGCAACTACAAATAAAAATTCAATCTGATACATTATCAATAATGTTTGATAATCTAACAAGATACAAATAGTTACCATGATACACAGTTATTGAATTAATCATCAGAACAAGCTGCACAAATTTAAGAACCAAAAAATAAATAAATAAAATTAAAAAAAAAAAAAAAGAAAGAAAACCAAAATAAGTTTTCAACTATTGCACACTCTTGCAGAGTATATCAGTATATGGTTTACATACCGCAGTGGTGGCGGTCGGGACTATTTGATCAGTCTGCGGAGGATTTTTAACATCGGTTTGTGCTGCGGATGGTGCATTTGCTTCACTCATCGCCCGAGTCAACTTAGAGTCACATTTGAACACTCTGAAATCAGTTATGAAACAAGATGAATGTCCATTGTATCACTGCTCAAGTACTATGCAAGAAATGCAATGCCAATACACGGATCCACATTTTAGAGAATAATTTAAGAGAAAAGTCTTTTTAAAAATGAGTTCACCACACAATGACAAGTTAAAACTGACAAGGAAAATGGAGGTTTGATATTTCCTTAATCTGCCCCGTATTATCGCAACAGAGTGTCTACAAGAGAGTTTCCTGAAAGATGGTCGACCAGAAACGGACAGAAGAGAAGTGCTGGACGAAGCCGGGTTTATCTCTAAGTATCTTTGTTACCCAGAAGATCACACCATACCCGCTCACGGCAGCTATTCTAACGACGTCTCATGTATTTTAGGAATGTGGCTTTCATCATGGAAAAGATCAACTGTTGACAAAGTGACTAACTGTTCATTTACAAATGGTTTCATGTGTTAAGGAGATATGCTACTGTCATTTTCATATAGAATATAATTCAACATATAGAAATGGCTAATCTCAAGCACAGAACACCAAATATATGTTAGAACGATATTTTCTAGGTATTTCATTTATAATAATAAATATTTTAGCATAACGTCGAAAATTATTGATATTCTCGTATGTTTTCAGTTTAGTAAAACGATTATCCTAAATAATATAGAGGTGATTGACTTATTCTTGAGCGATCAGTCGCACAACCGACTCTGCAATGTACATATCTCGATGTAGTAGTGGTAGTTTTAGTTGTACATAGTGCTATTCTTTCACTTGGATGTAATTTAGTTTGTGTCGCAACAATAGGAGACTGGCTGTGCCACCAAATATCACACTAAGATACTATTATATATATATATACTTATATATACTATATATATATATATATATTATATATAGTATATATATATATATATCATATATAGACACTATATTGCATAAAATAGTATATAACTATACTTATTTTATCAACAACAAGTTGTATATATTACGATAATGGCTCAATCTTGTAGTATCACGTCAATTTTAAAACTATAATCACTACAGAATGTTATGAAATATTCATATTAATTTATATATGAAATGATTTATAAACAGAATAAGTTTCAAGTGAGACAATTAAACACGCTTGTCGAATATTGTCTTCATTCTAGGAGAAAATGCGTTCTTGGGGAGGATCGAGAGAGCATCTGCTTTTCTAGATTAAATTATTGAATGGTCAACACCATAATTGCAAATGATGTAACTTAACCTTTGTCAAGAGTGCAAACAAATATTGACGCCATCCCTGTCAATATTGAGTTAATTATAATATTGAGTTAATTATCAGTCACAATCAACGATTGGACAAAAATCCGTTTTTGAACAAAATTGAAATATTGCTAAAAAAAAAATCATAGACATAAATTTTGTGCGTTAATCAGCAGTCTCTAATTATATTTTTATATTAAGGCCGTGAATATCTAATTTCAAAAACTATTCCATCAATATGAATAGGCTAGAGACCGTAGTCTACAAACCTTTACTTTGTGTAAACATATCTATATGCACACGTGAATATAACTGTAATATTTCATAAAAACTACAACATTCAAATGATATACAATAACACAATATTTATAAGCAGAGTCTTCTTCAAATTTCATTTTCATCTACAGCTGATAAATTAAAAAACAGAAGTCAAAATGCACCAATATCGATGGGAAAAAAAATCATACAATTTCACAACTTTGATTAAAAACATCAAATAATCCATCAATTATCGGGCGCATATATACATATTCTTTTTATTTTATAAAGAACGAAATACGCAAATTTAATTTCAATAAAAGAAAATTTTCTTACCTGTCCTGTCAGTGGCGGATTATGAGAAGACCTGGCCAATAGATAATTCCCCCCTGATAATACACATTCAATACAATGTCATCGCAATGATTATCTTCCCAAACTTCAAGATACCTTAAAAACAGATCATTAACTTCGCCTTCTCTTGTCGTGTTCTCTGATTGGCTGAGGAACTTCTTGATGCACGTGGGACGAACTCTGACGAAAACCTGGAAATATTTAAGCTGTGGGGATAAATAGTGCACGAGGAGTTTACAACTTGTACAGATTCCCTAGTCGACTGCATTTTCAACACTTTGTAATATAAAGGCTATTTGATTTTTTAAAAATATGTCAGCTTCTTCGCCTAGTAGTAGGTTTTGTTTCTGCAAGCGACGCATAACTGTTACTTTTAAGCCAATCAATGGTTATTTTTATGAACACATTATAATGAATGATAGAGACCCTTGTTAAAATATTTCCCTATCTAAATAGAATATTGGTTATAGCTAACGGCGACATACGTTTCCTTTGATGAAACGACGTTCTTCATTGTTCATTTGTAGCATATCGCGCACTCAACTGATCTGTTATTTCTTTAGAATTAAAAGCAAACACTTCGTGCACTTTTTTCTTTATTTAATTGATATGAATATCTAGTTCCAAGTTTCATGATTGTAAAAAGTCTTTATCATTATTATTATTACTAATTTTCATCTATCTATTTAAAAAAGAATCTTATTTCTCTTGTTTTTCAGTATTATTTTTGCGACCATATTAAAAAAAAAACCATGCTATGTGTACTCGTAAAATGAATTTGTAAAAAGAAATAAAAATAGATAAATAATAGACAACAGTAAATAAAACAAATAGATTTATATTACAAAATACTTTGAACATGGTAAATATTGAACTTTCATGCACCGTATTTTTGCATTAAATATTTACGTAATTGAAGAAGAAATTGTGTTATTTATAGAACTAATTTCGTTTGTCATTCTCGTTTTCAATTATTTCCAAGGATACTTACTTTTAAAATGGAATGAAAAAACACACAAAGTCTACAGAAAGCCACCAACGTTGTCTGCCGAGAAAAAGAGCCCAGCGATTGAAAAAATAAATTCTGGGAGTCAAAACAAAGCTCTTTGTAATTAGTGCTCACTTAGGGAGTTTTGTGTGACAATTTCGTGTTCTCATCAGATCGTTTATAAGCAATCAAATGGCCCTGCTTTAGAAGTGATATTCTCAGTAAGTGTTGCGTCAATCTTTGTTTAGGTTGTAATATAAATTTGCTGGAGAGTATACAGCATCGCTCGTTTGATGCATTAATGAGATTCATCCGGTTTTTTGACTTTCCACTTGACATGTAAGCACATTATAAATCTTTCTAATGCACACACAAGCGTGTTCACTCTTCAACATTCTAGTGCTTCTTTATTCTATTATTTTCCGTTTGACATAGCTGAGTATGAATACTTGTGCTGGTGTTGACTGGTAGAAAGTATACCCGCTACTACACAGGAATAGCAATTTTCTGCATATTTCTCTTTAAAAGAAACTTCTCAGGGAAAAAAAAACCTGTTACGAATATTATATTTTTATGAACTGTTACTTCTATTATGCTCTCT
>CAJDSM010017890.1:0-25447 GCA_903981925.1 Ostrea lurida
TTCTGATGCCGGGCGTATGGTGAATGAACAGTCACACGATTCTTTTTCACATGTTTCTTTTCATGCGATTATACTCACTAGTGTAACGTGTAGCGGTCATTCATCTGTAACGTGTAGCAGTCACCCATCTGTAACGTGTATCTGTAACGTGTACCGGTCACCCATCTGTAACGTGCACCGGTCACCCATCCAGGTGTTGACCACGCTCGCCGTTACTTAACTTGCGTGATAAAGAGAGATACTCTACCACATCGCCAGAAAAGCTAGCTCAATGGCGAGGCATAACATATTAATAAGTTTCCTCTTATACTGTCCGCTACACCGCTCAGGGAAGCTTCGTCCCGAAACTTAGCATGGGTCCTCTTTGAATGTTTGGCGCCTGTTCAGCAACGGCACCCGCCGTTCCTGACGACATTCATCGTCAGTACCTGGACACTAATGTCCCAGAGCTCCTTGGAGACTAGACTCTACCTGAAACGGTCTCCCGCCAAACACCAGACTCACTACGCTGCCACCCATTTGTAACATGTAATGGGTATTGGAAGATGACAGAGATCAATTTTAGTCCATACCTTTGAATAGTGGGACATTCTGCTCTTCTCTATGAAGTAAAGTGTTCAGGTGAGTGATGTGGCCCATGGGCCTCTTGTTTTATTATCTCGTTATACCAGGGGCCTGTATAGCTAGTTTTATACGTCCCCGATTTCACTATGCTTTATGCACTGTTTTATCTATAGGATATTATGTTTATCGTGGAATTACATATATGTTGTAACCCAGTTTTTGTAAGATGTAGTAGATATAATTTCTTTTCACGGATATGATTTTGTAGATTTTTGTTTTGAATTTTTTCATCTGATATATATCGGACTAGCTTTTATCAAATGTCTGCCCCTGTTTCCTTAAAAAAGAGTGGATACTCACTAAATGTTATGTAATGTGTTGTTATATTGGGTAACATACGTGTGAATCCAGAGTTAAGCCGCCAGTAAGCGTAAAGTACAAGTTTGTGCTGTATGCCAAAAGCTGATGACTTCTCTGTATAAGTAAGAATAATAAAATAGCACATACATATATATACAACACTAACAATGTGTTATGTAACATAGATAAAATCATGTATTCATTTTAAGAACAAGAGTGATATTTATAACGGGAGGTTAACATTTTATCACAACTCTTATTAAATATAAATATTTTTTGATAGTCAACTTAAGAAACATCCTGATACCCCAAAAATATGTTCTTCGATCACAGATCTAGAGTGTGTTTGTACGATAATATAATGAAGTATTTTATTGGAAACGAAAAAAAAATTGTTTTCTTAGCAAAATTATATATATATATATATACATATATCTACCTATATTAATATTATATATATATATATATATAATATACTATATATATGACCTAATTTATTAAAGTAAACACAGATCTTACTACCAATGTACGGAAAACACCATCGATAATAGCGGAAATGTACGTGTCAACAAAATTTCCAAACCGGAAACTGCGCACTGCTAAACCTCTGATCCGTTCTCTCCTAAACAGGAAAATTAGTGCAGAGCAAGTAATGGTGAGGGTCCCTGATCAAAGCTAGATATAAACTGCGGTCGTGCCCTCTCGGTGTGTCCCCGTTCTTAGATCCGGTAAACAAAATCACACCATTACATTGTTATGTGATTAGCAGAGACTGGATATGGAATCATAGTCATGTGTTGTATTTACATATGTACTGTCATCTATTCGCAAGTTGCACATTAATTGTACTCTGGTCATTAAGCAGTATTTCATGAAACTGGGAATTAAAGCATTTCTGGTGTTGCACACCTTCAGCTAAGAAGATAGTTTTCTTCGTTCCTTTGTTTTCTTCGTTCTAGTGTTTTACATCTTTTGGCTATGACGAAGATCACTTTCTTCAGAGAGAAAAAATATTGCATAAATCCATTTGAGTACATCAAATTCTAGACTTCAGTCAGATATCGAAAGTATATTTTAATCAAAAGTACCAGAAGCCAAATCAAAAAATTTTTAAATGGTAAATGGGCTAAAATGGTGGAATGTTTTGGAACTCCACACTAAATGGAATTTAAAGTATACAAGCACCTATGATAATTGCTTTGTAGACGCCGATTCAAACATTGCACTTCTTCCCATTTTATTATCAAACTCAGATTTAATCAATAGCAAAATTATCTTTCACACTTGGAACATGAAGTACTTCCCCCATGCAAATCTTCGATTCGCAAAACAAATTAGAAAAAGTAGTTGTCGTTTATTTATATATATCTGAAGCACATCTTGACAGGGACACGATATAGACTCTCAAGTGTCTTCCCCACGCTGACTTTCATCTTATTCAACCGAAGTATTGAAAGAAGTTGTGTAAAACACTTCGTCAGGAACGATTATGTGGCGCTCCACACAGCAGTGTGGTTTGGTGAGCTACTTATGGTTGTTTATGTACTTAAATATCCCTGAAATCAATGATGTTTATCAATAAGATACAAGGGTTATTAATATCTCCTGTGGGAAGCCGAGAGTGACCGCATCAGCCCATTAAGTGCGCTGATTAACGCCTTCTAATTAACTCAAAATTCAGTCACATACACCGATATCACGTGGACAAGTAAACATGCTTTGTATTATAGTTAAATTGCAACATTCTGATTATGGAAATGAAATATGGATTGCCCCTATCTTTATTTTTGTTTTCATACGCAACTGCTGAAAGTTTTTTACCTATTTCAATCGAAGCATTTAGCATGTGTAGAAATGAATACAATACTGTAGAAATGCACGGAAAATACAGAAATACTTTTTAGCTTTTTAAGGACAGTTAATTCTACAATTAAAGCGTCTGATTTTTCACTATTTGATTGATATTGTATTTCTGAAAGATTATTTTGTTAAATTTAACAAAATTATTTAGAAAAATAAAATCATAAAGCATGACACCACGAGCAGTATGTTAAGTTAAATAGAGGGTACCAGAAAACTATAACTCGGAAAAATAATTTCAAGGTTTGACCTTTGCCTAGTCGTGCGTGTGGGAATACCCAACAGACTGTTCATCTGCGCCAGATATATAGGGGGTAATAACTATCGAAAAATACTAATAATTGCAGTTATTTGAATTTAATTTTGGAAAAGGAATATACCAGAACGTACCATATACTATCGAGTGGGTGTCGATTGGCCTGTACTTTAAAGTACTATAGTGAACAGGTGATATGCTTTCCTGAAAGCCGTTACAATTAATATTTCCATTTGCAAACTAGGACTAGGTTAGTCACATATTAGAAAACAATTATCGAAACACATTTATTTGAAATTAAAGGCATAGTGTCTATCAAAAATGACATCACAATATTTTACAAAAAGAACTCCAAAAAACAATTTTGTAGCATCAATTTAAACCGTCTATATTACAAAAATGAGTAAAAATATAGAGATTTAAAATATATAAATATATTATCGTAGCCCTCCTTCCTCGGTATATTAAAATAAAAACATGAGAGCGTGTTGCTCTACTTGGTGCGTAACGTCGATACTAATCAATTCAATTCTATACAGCCCATATTTGATACACCATATACTTGTAGTTGCATACCCGGGGTTACATATTGACTATTTACATATTGTTATAGGTTTTATGAATTTGGGTGGGTTTTTTTCAAACTTGTTCACAGAATTTTTTTTAGGGCAAATCAGAAAAAAAAAAATTCTGTGCATATTTCTTACCATAATAACAATGATAATCATTACCGATAACTAACATTTTAATTGATGGTTTTGAATGTGGATTACAATAAAACTATCACCTGTCCATTTTGATTACACAGAAAACATACAAAGTAAATTAGCTTGCATATCCATAACCACAATTGAAATGCATATCCATAACCACAATTTATATGTATTGAAAATGCATATCCATAACCACAATTTTATGTATTTGAAAGAAATGCATATCATAACACAATTTATATGTATTGAAAAAAATTCTATTTACCTTTACCAAATCAGAGCACTGTAGAAAAACAATTTTCCAAAGTCCTTGGGTTTTTGTGGGTTTTTTTTAAATAAATATAATGCATAACGATATCATCGAATGTTCCTTATCTGACCAACTGAGAAATTGCCTGTAAGTTGTACTTGTCGTACAATTACCAATGATCTGGCTAGTCAGTTATATATAGAGGCTGGTGATTGTAACGATCACCAAAGTCAAGTGTAACAAGTTGTGGGAACGAAGACTTAGCAAAAATAGCATTCCTTAATGGACAAGAGAGAGCGCGCAAGCTATCGAGCTCGTTAGACTGGTTATTGTTGAAAACGCTATACCCCGAATTTCTAGAATATACATGTACATTTCTACAGTATCTGCTGTAGAAGAATATATAGTTATCATTTTTTAAGAATTTATCTTTGATTGTTTATTCCGTTCAAGTGGTATTAAGTTCCAGTCAAGTGCACGTGCTTGGACTCAGAAGAGAGAACTTCAATGTTTTTAATATATTTTGTGGATCCAGAATACAAATAGCTAAAATGACGAAAAATAAAAATTTCGAAAATTTCTAAATTCCTTATAATCCATCTCTTACAGGTTTCTAGAATAAGTAAATACGAAGATGAAGCATTGGTAGACTAATGGGAATCAAGCACATGGTTGCAAAACAGAAAAATTATTATAATTTTACTTTCGAGCTATAGACTTTATATGCGTGGAAAGGACCGTATCAAATCGGAAAACAGGGGCCTGATTTACAAGAGATTTTACAACTAGGATCATTACCTTTAGCGTGTCAAATTTTGAAAATTGAATGATGGTCGTTTATTTAAATTTGGCTATGAAGTTTATGAACATTTGTCAATATCAAAAAATGTTTCCCGTCAGATAGATTGCAATAAAGGGCTAAATCACACATCCTTTAGTTAAATGAGTTCAAGTGCTGTAAGTGTTCATTGATTTCAATAATTTGGATAAGATTTATAAATTGGTTTATTGTTTATTCCACAATCTGTAATCTGTATCATTTTTGTTTACAGATTTAGAATAAATATTTGCAGTTTCTAGCAAATATTTCTTTTTTACCAGTTCAGGTTATACATTACATTATTGTAATTATCTATGATACAACGATTGATGTTCGGGAATATTTGAAAATTTTGTTTACGCTATAGAAGATATTGTTAATTAACTATACCGGTAATTATTTTGTTTTAAATCGGAGGGAAAGAAGAATTCACAAAGGGTCTTTCTGATAACAATGTTTTTAAAGCATAAAATGTCTTAAAATTCATCCACATTACAAAATGAACTTTGCACCACAGAAGGTATATATATAGGAACCGCCTGATGCCTAATCCTATTATGATATGCAAAATAAAATATGTTTTAAATCCAAAACTTTAAAAATATTTTGAATATTCTAAATAAAGAGTGAATTTCATATCGTCGATTTCCTCGTTTTTATTTTCACACACTGCATACAATTTGTCAAAGCAGAATTTCACCATTTTACGAAACGAAATATAGAAATATTGTACTGGAAAGGTTCGTTACTAATATAAGTCGGTACTTACGTGATCCATGTTCTTAATGCCCATTCAAGTAAAAACCAGCCTGGTCTACAAGAAAAAATTATATCACTTTTATATTATGCAAAGCCATGAACATAAGGACTTTTATAAGCCGACGTTCAGCAAAGAGGAAAAAATAAAAGCTTTCATAGAACAATTATTCTAAGTACTAAAAACTTCACTTTAATGTTGCCTGTAGTTTATCCGCATTGTGCAAAACTCTTTCGAAAAATTAAGATAATTCAAAACAATATAACATCAAAACCTGGTGTAACGAATTCCATGTGAGAATATACGGCTCCGTGACTGTGACGTGTTGCAACTGTTCCCTGGGGACGGAGATTGAGTGAAAACAGTTAAATTTTAAGGATGATTTAAAACCATGCAACTGTGTAACTAAACGCTTAATAAAACCCGCAAAGATATACTGGAACATGCATATGAGATATAATAAAGATAGATAGAGGCCAGACAAAAAAACCACACACTTTTCATTTGCGCCAGGGATAAAAAAAAAAAAAAAAATACCGGGGCATGTGGATTGTTGCTGTTCGGTTCTATAATAGAAAAGATGAACGAAAGACATTTATTTGTGGAAACTGAATCCTCCTTTGCCATAAAGCATGCTAGCTGAATGTAAAATTTCGACGACAGACAGACTGGATTTTGTTGTTATGCTCTATAAACTAAAGCACGACATTGTGGCGATCGCACATGCAGACCATGTCGGGCAGTGAGCGCTTTCCGATTTTGAGACTAACCACCCCCTCCTTGCGGGCGGTAAACGACTCGTTCGACGGTGATTTGAGGCACTAATCTACGTGCGATATCGGATTTTATCGAGAAAAATGTCGTTTCACTCTTTTCCAAATGATTTCAATTTCATACAAAACAGTACACTGAGTAAACATCCTAGTCTGTAGAATAACATTAAGGCACATTGTTGATACGAAAATTGAATCGTTTAGTAAGCGCAAGAAGGAAAGATTAATAAATAAACGAGGCTTCACACGTTGTTTCATTTGTGGAATTTATGAAAAACGTTTTCAAATAATTACAAACATAGTTGGCATTTTTCAAATATGAAAAAAAAACTTTGAAAAATACATTTGAACACATCAAATAAATAAGAATATCTACTATGTCAAACTCACTACAATACAAGAAAAACTATTTCCCAAACTGGGTTTATAATTTAGGGGGATTAGAACTAAAGACGGAGATTATGTCAGGCTTATACAGTAATAGATTTGTAAAATACTGAAGCTTCACGAGGAGGGATGAAATATTCGCCCTTTTCCTGCTTGAATTTTACAGCAGGAAATCGCTCCGTCATTGGCATAGCGGATTCTGATTGGACGACGTCTGAGCATAATTTGAGATACAGAAAGACCCCCGTTATCGAATAGAGCAAAACACTTGGACGTGACAAACAGGCTCTCCACAAACTGAAAGCGTTTTGACAACAGTGTAGCATTCTCGAGTGGATTTTTGGTTGTGTGGACAGGGACACTATGCAATATTCCAATCATTCCGTAATGAATTTGCTAGGAGCCGCGGGCCATGCTGGGTGGCCCACCGATCATCAGAGTATGCACTATGGGTTAGACTATTGTAACGGGTACGGGCTGCCAATGGATAACAGCCGAATGACCGATCAGCTACATATGTACAATAACCAGGCGTGCATGTACGGGAAATCACCGTCTCCAACTTTGACTTCACAAATTCACAGTCAGCAGGGTTACACGCTGACGAATCTGTCATCCTCTGGTTCCAATAGTATGTCCTTACCTGTACAGCCAGGTGAAAGCGCCATCAAGCCGGATCCGGATTCTCATATTCCTGGAGATATTCGGACCTCCCAGTCTTCACCGGATCTGATGTCTCCCGGATCTTCCTCACTATCCACAGAAAACGGTTCCTCCATCACTCCCAAAAGCGAGAGCAGTGAAATCATGGAAAATCTTGACAAACGTATGTATTCAAAATAAAGCCGTCTGATGCGATGGCAGTGTTTTTAAAATGTCTGGACTTGTTGAGTTTGATCAAGAGACTCTTGTGCCACAAGGGGTACTTCGAAATCTCCTTCTGTCTTTAGAAATCGTGATTTGTATCATCAATATAGGTAGCTGTAAGGAGGCCCACTTAAAGCTATTTGGGGGCTTAAGCATACGTTCAGTGGATAGTGATAGGTGTTGCATAAATCTTATCATCTCTTAAAGGTGAGACCCATTCCAGTTTCTTGTAATCTTGAGACTTGATTTGAAATCCAATCCTCAGTTTTGCAATCCATCATGTGAATGCGCTAAAGTGTCTTCGTCATCGCCTCAACAGCCATACTTGGTAACTCTTTAACGAATTCTGCTTCACCCATACTTCAGAAACGTTTGCATAATAATACAATACATTGTATTAAATAAACACCCATTTATTTACTTTAAATTTTTTCATCGAAAAAAGAAATTGATAATAAGAGAGGGAGAGGGAGCGAGAGAGAGAGAGAAAAAGAAAATAGCGTCGTTGAAAAAAAAAAATGATTCTTTCATCAAAAAGGTAATGAATTTGATAATATATTTTTAAGGATTGACTTGAAATGATGTTACGTCATATTTCATTTAGCCGTTGTTGTAGGGATAGTTTTTATTTTGATCACTTTATCATGCAAAATAAATTAGTTAATTATATTCTGTGAAATCAGTGATACATCCTTCTTAAATTAACAATATTTAATGCTATTTGATACTAGCATATTCCATTTATACATGTAATTTAGAAATACTCTTTCATGAGTGGACTTTTTTATGGCTATCGTCTATTATCATTCAGGAAAAATATTTGACAACATGCACACACGAGTTATATAATCATAGTTTATAATATTTATATCATCACATCACTATATTTGTGTTCATAATAATTATCTCTTGTGTTATCTGTAAACAAACAAACTACAATGTAAAGAGAGAGACAGGGAGGAAAAAACCCGCGTACATAGTGCAAAACATTTTCCTGAGAAAGTTAATATTAGGGCGATATCAGAAGCAACGATATTGAATACATATGTACATACACATGTCGAACTGGGTTTGATGGGAAGATATACGACAGAAAAATGGTTTTATCACACCGGTCTCTGCAAATTTCATCCCCAACACCGTAGGGGCTCGGGCGCGCGGTCGGATTCACAAACATTATTTCTGTCATAATTTAAAAGTTCAAAGAAGAGTTATTATCGTGTGTTCGGGCAGTAGGGTGGACACGGCTAACAAACCGGTGGTATATGTGGGGAATGGTTCTCATATAAACAGCTAGTTTCGGTGTAATTCAGAGTGCAACGTTGAACGAGTTTAAAACTTTTAATTTGGATTCATTAATTTTTAGCTTATGGTTTCCGCAAAAAACGGAAGCCGGTCCGGATGATTAGAGCTAATGACGATGTATTTCTATCAAGTACTTGCGTTGCAGCATAGATTTTATCATTAATAACTGAAAATATATGTGTCATGTGAGTTTTTGTCATATGTCTCTTTTAGTTAATGGTTTTTAATTTTCCGTTCGGCTTCTTTGTTTCTCAAGTACTGGTTTATATTGAAAGACTGATAAAGTTCTAAATAGCAATTTCTTTGGAGCAAAATTTTGTTTGCTACATGTATTGTAGTCTGTAGGCCTTTTTACCAAGAAAAAAATATTTCCTTGTTTAGATGGTAAGATTGCAGATGTTTTAGTTTCCTGTACCAATTTTCCCTAAGAAAAAAAATATGCTGACTTGTGCAAGCATTTCCTTGATCTGTGATATTTTCAGAGTTTGGATATAATATTCTGTCCGCTTCTTATGCAACTCTAACACGTAATTTTTCTTGCATTTTCTATATTATATATTTCTGTGTACCCAGATAAAATCAAATTTTGAAAGAAACTAATTTTTATTAAAACATTTTCTAAATTAGAATGTTACTACATTAATCAGCTGGAGTTGTAAAAACGTGCGGACATGTTGGGATCTTGTGTGTGCGCGAGGTCTCGACCGCTTCCTACGATTGGGTCTTTATTTTCTTGGTTAATTTTATGATCTTATCATTCAACATAACCCACTATTTACGATACATTTTTCTAATTACGTTGTGGAACTTTGGGCAATCAGATACGGTGGTAAAAATACTTCAAAGACGTGAAATCTCGAAAGCTCTGGACCCCAACCGGCCCGTAATGATCCTTTTTATTTTTAATCCGCATTGGAATCAAAATATATCATTAAATTAGAGATAATATTTGAATATTCATTCAAGATTTTTCGATTGATATAAAAATTCAATTTCAGAAAGAAAGAGAGAAAGAGGTTTTATCTTTGAATTATGGAACATTTTCATTACACAGAAGAAAATTTTCATTACACAGAAGAAAATTTTTCGAGACAACACTACTATATAATAATAATATATATAATATATATATAAATATATATATATTATTATATAATATATATATATATAATATTATATAAACTAACTATGTATGTATGTTTATATGCAATCCAGGAACTGCAATATAAATTCGTTATTTCTAATCTATATGCTGCCTCTTTCTGTAAATAAATCAAGCTCGTGGCAGATTTTTTTCATTTAATTTTATACATTGTACTACACTATCGTCGACACACTGAATTCCTGCGCTCATCTGTGTTTAAGAAAACTAGGGGTCATGGGGTTCATGTTATGTTAAACGGGGGATAGGGAGAAATGATACCTCCGCGATCTCACTACCTAATCTCATAACGTTTACGCTTGGTCGTCAAGCTCAAAAATGCAGAACAAGATCTTTAGATCGCCATATTTATTGGACATTAAATACTCTTGTGATGTTCACTCTGTTGTGTGGCCGAACGCCACGCTAAGTAGAAATATTCAGGGTATTTCACGGACTTTTACGTAAAACTTAACAAATCAATTAACGTTTATGATAGTTTAGTTGGAAAATTATCGTGATGCACCCGATTAAACGTTATTTAGAAAAGAAATAAGGTGAAAGAGGAACTGGATTGAGGAATAATTTGCAATATTTTAAAAAATATAGCATGTGGAAAGTTACAAAGCATTATACAAAAACATCACATCAACAGAAATATGACTTAAATGCTAGTGACACGTGCTGGACTTTTTAGGGTGTGCTTGAACGTTTATTTCAAAAAGTAGATAGAAAAAAAATGGCCTAAGAATATTTAATGCCTCATATCCAAACCTAAGTTAAAGTAACCATGTCGTTTGGAAAACTCATTTAATAGGATCAATTAAATTATTTTTGTCTCCATCGAAATAGTGACAAAACAATATCAATATTATATATCAATACAATAACCGCCTTTTCTATTATTGTCATCCCCTACAGTGAAATCAGTGTAATAATTGTAACGATGCCCCAGATCAACAACGCGTTCTGTATGTCCCAACAAGGAAACATCGGGAGTCGCGAGCGGGGGGACATCCGCCTGTTAGCAGGATGTTGTGAGAGAATTTATCACGAATCTGTAAAAACTGGAAGTCTATAATCCCGCGTGTACCCTTTCGTCTCATATCCAGTATTCCATTGTTCTGCGTAAATCTGTTGAGCAAAGAACTGCACGATTAGAATCTTTTTTTTACCCTTGTCCTACTAGTTAGTAGGATTTTTTCTTGTAATGTTAATTTATCGCATCCTTTATTTTTTAGGGTGAAAGGGGGAATGAAATTCAATGTTAGCTCCAATATTTCGATGTTGCACATGTATCTATATGTTCTTCTCGGTTAACCCGAAAAGAGAGAAAGAGAAAAAAGAGATAAAGAGAGGAAAATGACATACCTAAAAAACGCGGTATTTGATTCAATAGATAAATGCATTTTCATGTTACGCCAACCACATTGTTTACAAAATAGCTTTTTTTTTTTATTGGTTTTTAAACCTACCAAACAAAAATGAATAAAAAGAGCGACAAAGATTTTTATTGATGATATACGATTTAACCGTGCAATCCCAGGAACATTTTTATTTTTAGTTAATTCAACGCGGTTTTGAGATTTTTGTATCACACGCACTATCGATGTATTCACTTATATACCAATATATTGAAACTAAAGATTTAAATCGAGCAGAACAATATATGACCGGTCAACAGTGGATGCTTACTCCTCTTACACACCTAGTCCCATCTTTGTTATTCATGTATGAAATTGATACGTAGGTGGTTTACGTAACATTGGTAAAAGGAGTGCATCTAGGGAAGTATATAATCTCTCATGCACTCTCCTTCGTCAAACTAGAAGATGATTTCTCAAATAACAAAATCTAGGAAAGATGTATAAGGTTATCATATCTTATAACATGGAAAGTTCGAGTTTATTGTGAAATTTGACAAATTATCATCTATTCAATCAGCTTTGAGATTGCTTTATCACTCGCAATATCAACAGCGCGTTAGGGCTCCAGTTGAGAGATGTACACGTTTTGAGATATTCGGAATGTTTATAGTAGCTCCACAGCTATTTATTTACAAATCATCGCTTTACTTTAGAATAATTTTCGTCACGATAAAAATTTGCTGATGATATATTTCATATGCTTGTCTGGTGGAAAATAAATAAATGAATGGAAAATTAAACAAAACAAGGATCTAGAGTTCACCAATGTATATAGAAAATGGAATCAAAGCGCTAATTGTGAATGGTGAAAGGAACCTGGAATTTCTATATTTAGATAAGTACCAGTAGTATATACGAACATACATACAAGATACGAGAACAAAATGTCTTAAAGATATGTAAAACACTAAAATGGACCAACAAAACAAACAATATGAAGTTGCCAAATTTTCGGGACAATCCGGGACAACAAATATATACATAGAAATAAAAACTAATTAATAAAATGCAATTTAGAAGTAAAATTAAACTTCATAGGTTGGGATCAAAGAGAACATCTGCATATTGAAATTATTGAATGCAATATTGGTCAATTAAATTTGTATCAAGATCTAGAAATGATAGCATACAATACACTAGACCTAATTTGCGCATGGAAATAGCAATTTCCTTGTATCAATTTCTACCATAAACCCGAGAAAATCAAATACAATATATGATTTGTACAAAACATAGCAATTGCCTCTTGTCTTGTACTACTGTAGAACTGAAAAATTCAAAATATTACAGTACTAGTATTTGCATATACAAATTGAATTTTTTTTTATATCACAGTTCCAATTCATTTATTTCATGAAATTCTAAATATTTTATTTAGATATAGACTAGTGTCGTTCGTTATATCAGATGTGGCATTTTTCGGCTTCTGAAAGAAAATAATTGTGGTCAACAATTGACAGAACTTCCATCAACAGAGAAGACAAAAAATAAATGTTAGCCATCGATAAATTTTCAGGATTAATCTTTTCTTTTTCCAGTGTTTTAAAAATATGTCGATGTTAAACAATTATCTAATAGATAAGGGAAATTATTAGGATAATAATAATTGATGCTATAAATAAGAAATAAACAACGAAGGAAAAAAATTTCAATTTTCACAAATAATTGTCAAAATTATATCGAGGAGAAAACGTGTTAAATTTGGTTTAATTTACTATTTTAAAAAATGTTCTAGTTAAGTTCTCGTATGTCATAAAGCATGCTATTTTTTAAAACTTACTTTCATCCTTAATTTAAAAAAAATAATTTCATCATTAATTCTCAGAAACAGACAATATCATCTTTATTGTACATGTATATATATAATGCTTGCAATTTGTTTCAACGCTTTCGCAAGGGTGGCCGTTTTCCCGTAAAAATATTCGAAATATGCGCAAAAGGACTTTTTGGCTTACAGACAGTGAAAGCATTTTTCATTTACCATTTTCTGTTTCCTGACATTTTAAAACTTGACAAACTGTTAATATTAATTAGTCGGAAATGCGGAGCATGCTTTCTGATCGCCTCGTCTTCCCACGAGAAGCTATCTAAAGTGTATGGAGTTTTTTTTCCCCCGGGCACGTGTTTCTAATGCTAATAATAACCAAATATTAATTGCCGGTGTAGGATACAACTGTTAGGTAATGACTGGTCTCAAGAATGGGATGAAGGCTTCTGTACAGAAAGTTATTGAAAAATAATGCATAAAGGAACAAACTCTCGATAGGCTTGCCGCGGAGCAATTTCAACAACTGTTGTAAGGTTTGTAGGCTCGCTTCCGCCCCCTGCTTGCAACTGAAGATTTTCTTCAAGTATCGGGTGTAAATCTTCCAATGATGGTCGCTATTTTAAAGCATAACTTCTTAATAATTATTGTTTGTGAGCTGTTAAAGACGACGGGAGAAATGCCGGGGTGGGATTGATGCGCACGTCAATCAAAAACCAAAAAAAACCGAAGAGCTCCGAACACACGTATAATGTGTAAAGTGCTTCAGTTAGCTGAACGACAGAACCATTAAACAAATGGTATCCATTAAAGATAACAACTGGTCTTATTTTTAATTTACAAAAAAGAGAAATAGTTGATGAGTTATATCTTTCATAACGAGGAGATGAGTAGGATTCATTTTTCTTCGGTGACATTAACATAAGGAATTTGAACCTTTGATAGTTAGTGCATTGAGGCGTGTTGGTTTTCTTAGAAAAATGAAAGATGGACTAATAATTCTGATAGAAGATATATAATCTATGTCATGTAATCTAAGTAAGCCTCTTNGGCCTAATAATTCTGATAGAAGATATATTATCTATGTCATGTAATCTAAGTAAGCCTCTTGAATATCCCCTTAATAACAATGCTAATACAATTAGACTGCTGCAGCCCAGAACTCGTGTTCACTGGATTTCCTGTCTACACCGATCTTTGATTTTGCTTTCTCATTTTAATTGCTGGTCCCCGTTTCTCGAGAGGGTTTAGTTGGGTTGTTCTCCATGAGTCATTTGTATAGTTGTATGGGATTATTTCTCATCCTTTGATGTATATATATGACTTATGCAGTGTCTCTTCCATGATGATATAACTAGTATCTTCGTCACCATGACAAATCCGATTGAGATCTGTAATTGTTTGATCGAAGGGGCCTCACAAACAAGAGATGGCAACTTTTTGTTTAAATTGTATAAATCTGCTTATGCTAAATTATTTACTTTACTTTTATTTATTTCGCTGGTGTTATCTGATGTGTTGCAATATACCAACATCACCTAAATTCTCGCAAACTGCGGTCNCTAAAACTGCTTATGCTAAAAATATTTACTTTAATTTTATTTATTTCGCTGGTGTTATCTGAAGTGTTGCAATATACGAACATCACCTAAATTCTCGCAAACTGCGGTCTTGTCCTCTTTCAGTGTTGGAATAGCAGAGATGTTAAATCCAAAGACAATGAAAAACACAGATGGTGCTTCAATTCTGGCATTTTATCATATTTTACAACCGCCTGAGTTTGTGTGGTTATTCTATATTCCTACAGCAAAGCGGTAAATCAAGATAATTAAAACAAATATGTGCAATAAAATTTTATTTTATTTTTTAGACAATGGAAACTGCAATCAAGCTCCTTCCCCGTTAGATGAAAATGACAACGACAAAAATCCAGAAAAATCAGGAGAATGTAACCTAATGAAACAACGCACACGGCGAAAACCCCGGGTACTATTTTCTCAGGCGCAAGTTTTCGAATTAGAAAGAAGATTCAAACAGCAGCGATATTTATCCGCACCCGAAAGAGAACAACTGGCGAACTTACTCAAACTGACCTCTACACAGGTCAAAATTTGGTTCCAGAACAGAAGGTACAAATGTAAACGTCAGAGACAAGATAAAAGCCTCGAGTTGTCCTCCATTCCTCCTAGGCGTGTGGCGGTTCAGATGCTCGTCCGTGACGGCCGCCCGTGTTTACCGCAGAACGTTCCGGGGGCCCCGTATTCAGGGTCTTACAGCAGCCCCTACTACCCCTCACCATTGAACACTCATGTCTCATCAGCGGTCCCCATCAATCCCATGCAGCAGAATCCATATGCAAATTCACAGATCGCCCAAGGAATACGGTCTTGGTGATACATTTTATACTCGATTTTATTTTGTTGTAAATATATGTTATTTTGTAAATAAGAGTTGTATTTTGAATACGAATTACGTGAAAAGGGAGTTGTGTTTCATGGCAGGACCGATCATTTTGTTAACGTTTATATCAATATGCATCAAAAGAATTCTCTACTTGGAGAAAAATAATTGGCGTTTGTCATGAGCATAAACCCATTGAACATGTATGTCTGCGTGGATGAAAAGTGCTGAAGATTGGTTGAAAACTGCATCAACTGCAATTTAATTCTTTAAGTTTTAAATTGACAGACTTCAAGTCATTTATATTCATGCAAATATTGTTAACAATTAATTTGGATTATTTTTTTTTCTTCATATTTTACAGTTTTATACGTTAATATTTTGATGTCATATTTTTGAAAAGAAATGAAATTGTTTTAATTTGTACAAAAGATTAAAAAAAAATTAAAATGTTACGAATAATATGATTTTTACGTTATTTCTCTGAAGCTTCAACTTTGTTTGTTAATTGTTTGGTTGTTTTCTTTTGGGTTGTTTTTATTCCAGTCTCATGACACAAAGATTTATAATAGTGTAGTTATACAATGAATGCAGTTTTGATTATTTTTAGTACCTCAAGAAAGGATAAACTATGAACTATTCATATTTGAAGGAGAGAAAGAAGAAAAACTCTCTTCTCCGCCATATTTTGAATCATAATAAACGAACAATTAAATATACACGATTTGATATTTTTAAAAAAATGAAAGCATTGTTCTCAAAAGTATCGTTCTCTTTTCACTAAATTCGGGTCAAAATTTGTGAACAAGCAGTGACGTTCTTCACGTATATATATAGTGAATAAGTAGCCCGCCACATTTTTCTCATGGGAAAGCATCACCATATAATATAAATAAAAAAAATAAGGTGGAGTCACTTTATATAGCTCTTACGGCATCTATACATGACCTTGTATTGCATATACTTAAAAAGTCTTGCTTGCTAGATTGCTTCTTAAGATACATACACTTATATCAATTAGAAAGCAATCAAGTTTGGTTGTACACGGTTTTATTTCGTTGACAAAATTACTTCAGACAAGAAGACCCGATCTTCAGTTCGAGTGGCCCTCTAAGGGATTAAAGGGTCATTGTTAAAGAAACAAACCCGTATTGTATCCTTCCAAAACAGACCGGCCTTACAATTTGACGAGCCCTGATACATAAATAAGTACATTAACTGTTAACCATCAACAGTCTGGGGTCGTTATGCGCGATTTCGTTCTTAAAATAATTTTCTGCATATGAGAACATGTATTTCATCATGGAATTAAACAATGCGCTTTTGTGTGATGAATTAGTCACGTGCGAGATGGAAAGGTTGGTTATTTCATCCCATCCAACGTTCTTCTTCATGACATATTTCAATTTTTATTTTTATCGTACTTCACACGAAGTTTTTCTAATGCGCAATATACCCGAAAATCAGAGAATTCAAAGTGATATATATATTGTCATCACGTGGGCAGGCGCATCACACTCACGAGAGTGTTTGGTTAGAAGATCAGAACTGTTTGTTAGTAGCATGAAACATGGTGAAAGGTCACCGAATTTTAAATTTTGAGAAAACTGGTTCTGCTCTGGAGTCTTTGTTACGAGTCATTAGGATACGACCTTCCGGAGACCGGATACGTCATATTGTAAATATTCCCGTCGTTTGGCGAGGACGGAAATTTGCGGGACCTCGATTTGCCATGCCTCCCACGTTGACATTCTCAGTAGATGAATGGCGTTAGAGATACGTTACAACTCACTCAGACCTCCAAGAAATTAAAGCTTCTTCAAAATAGGGTCAACTTCGGTGAAATAAAATTTTAGTGTCAAGTTTCAAATAAACCCTGTCAATACCTAAATCTAACACATGACCCACAACTCCATTGAAGGCGGATGCGAGTCGGGATTCGGTTTCGAAAACAGATGGAGAGGAAACTGCATCATAGGTTTAAAATATGAAACTGAAAGTATCATTACATGTTGCTACAGAATTTCAAAAATGTTTCATGTCAAGGTTGGTCGATTTCAGAAATTACTATTGTACATGTACACTATTTAACAAAACGAAAACAATAACTTATGAATAATGTACAAGATAGGGAGGAAACTGCATTGTTGGTTCAAAAAAGTGGCATACATGTTGCAACAGAATTTCAAAAATGTTTCATGTCAAGGTTCGTTGGTTTCAGAAATTACCATTGTACACGCATACTATTTAACAAAACGAAAACAATAGCTTATGAATAATGTGTAAGAAACTTTGTACGTACACTCGATGCGCGCATACCCAACAGCTGAGATATTGTGAAATTGTTATTCAATATTGTTTTCATTAGTTTCACAAAACACACACACGTGATTTATAAAATAAATATTTAAAAAAAAATAGATAAGCACATACATGTATAGGTGCGTACAGAACGATATCAAGAGGTGCAGTTTGTAAGTGTATGTGCTGGACTTTTATATCATATAAGAACATCTTGTAATAGTGGGTGGTTAGGCATAAGTTTGTCTGCACTGAACCAGATTCTTTTAAATGCAAAAAAATTAAATAAATATATAAAATCAGAGACATATATCAGAGTTATATATGTCTCTGATAAAAAAAAATACAAATTAGAAAATGCGCAAAAGCATACAAATGTCAATTTATGTGTACCTGTAAATACCTGGGGAAAGGTATTCAAATATAACAGTCTACAGGTAGTGTTAATAGAAACACAGAAGAGCTCAGTGTTTGTACGTGTTCGTGTATACGTGTACGTGTTCGATAGCAAATACGTGTTCAATCATTTTTTAAAACTGTGGCGATACATGCCAGTATACTTCTGGAAATGCGATAGTGTATTGGAAAATTAAATTTTTTTAATTCACATTTTCCTTTAATTTTGATGGGAATTCCCAGCCATACAACAAACATAAAATATTCATACGCACTTCGTTCACAACTGCACTGCATTCATGCAGAAATGGCTATCCAAGGCAAAAATAATAAAACATAAAAGGTTTCCAGTTTTGTTTTATCTTTATATTTTTTTTAAGACTCAGATCATATCCTATGAAATTTGTATGTAATGAAAATAAAGGCAAAAGCAAACACGATGACTTCAAATGAAGCACCCATCAGATTGATAGCTTAGAATTTTGAATATTCTATTCTATTTCCAAGCAAACACACAGGAATTCCAATATGACCTTTTTCTTTCTAACATCCAAGCGCCGTATTATTATAGAAGGTTTCAGCATATAATGAAATGCATAATGATTTAAATATGTAATAATACTATATGTTGCGCGCATTCTAGAGAAGGATAGACAGAAAATATTAAATTCTCTCTCTCTCTCTCTCTCTCTCCTCTTCTCCACTCATCTCTCTCTCTCTTCTCTCTTCTTCTATCACCCTCCTACATCTCTTATGCAGTTGCAATAAAATTATGAAATATAAATTCAAAGGACGCCCGCACTTTTATTTAGACTAACCTTTTTGACTGTGGACTTTGCTCAAAAAGGACACTCTGATGGTGTGTTATTATTTTTTCTTTCTTATACATAAGTACTTTCCCTGAATGAAAAATAAGTACAACAAATATCATACAGTATGCCAGCGCTATCTAGTGCATTTTATTACAAGTGTCTGTTAAGATTTCCAAATATTGAGCATCCAACAAGATGGTGTTGGATTTCTGGCAGAGATCTACATTCAATAAAGCGCTCTGAATTGTTCGTAATCTTGAGGTCATCGTCACCCACTTGGTCAGTACTTTAAACACGGTAAATGTGCACTTTAGTATGAAAGGGATTTTTCAACACATTTCGTGAAGATTTACACGGTTAACGGAGAACGACCTCAAGCACCCAATCTTAAAAAACATACAGAAAAAATCCCCTGAATTTTTTTTAATTATAAATATCCCCCTTATAATTGGTTTGCCATAAAGAACATCCGAGTGAAGTGGCGGTTTTCAAATTTTATATATTTATTATACTTTTGCAAAACTAGACAAGAAACAAAAAGCCACCCTAAGCTCTCACATTTATATACATGACTCTCACGCATTATTTATACCCCGATAAATGAAGAAAGATATAATTGTTTAACACACCGACTACAAGAAAAGGTCGGACACTTGTAAATATTTTTCTTACTTCTGGTAGACGATTTGACTGTAAAGCGGCGCGGCCTGCGCTAGACTCTGCGCCAGATGCCTAGATGGCATTAACGCGCCGCGTCTTCTCTGGGCTGGCAGTGTCATTGTTGTATACAAGACCAACACAACGTATGTTATCACAACGGTTGACATCAGCAGTCGTCATAATGGGCCAAAAACTAAGTACTAATGATTCAGAGAAAGATTAGAAGATGGTGAGGTGGAAGTAATATATAAGGAATTTTAAATCAGAACATTATTATTACTTGAAATATGGTAATAAACTTATTGTTCGATTGGAAGAGGTGTGCAAATGGGATTTGCGTCAATTTGATGGAAAATCCACCTCTGTTACCAGATGGTTATTAGAAGACATGTCTATACATGTAGTATAGGTGCATCTGTAGGAAAACAACACCATAGCAACTTGTTCCAACACTTTGGATAATTTGAATTCATAAATACAATGTAATGTTCGCGATATCCTGATATACGAATAATGATACTCTATAGTAACATGTCATTTTAAGCTCACTGTGCCGAAGGCTCAAGTGAGCTATTCTGATCGCCTTTTGTCCGTCTGTCTGTCTGTTCCTGCTCTGTCCGTCCGTCTGTCTGTCTGGTCCTGTTAACTTTTCACGCATTTTCGACTTCTTCTCAAGAACCGCTGGGCCAAATTCAACCAAACTTGATACAAATTATCCTTGGTAAAGGGGAATCAAGTGTTGTTCAAATGAAGGACCAGGCCCCCATTAAAGGGGAGATAATCACGAAAAATGCAAAATAGGGTGGTGTCATTTAAAATCTTCTTCTCAAGAACACTGGGCAGAAAGCTGGAATTTATATGGAAGCTTCCTGATATAGAGGAGATTCAAGTTTGTTCAAATAATGACCCCGGGGGTACGATGGGGCCCAATAGGGTGATAAAGTTTTACATATGATAATATAGGAACACATCCTTTAAAAATCTATCTTCTCAGAACCACTGGCCAGCAAAGCTGAAATTTAAATGGAAGTTTCTGATATAGTGGAGATTCAAGTTTGTTCAAATCATGACCCCCGGGGTATGATGAGGCCCAAACAATAGGGGATCAAAGTTTTACATATGATTATGGGAACAATCTTTAAAATCTTCTTCTCAAGAACCACTGGACCGAGGAAGCTGAAAGTTTATATGAAAGCTTCCTGATATAGAGGAGATTTAAAGTTTGTTCAAATCATGACCCCCGGGGGTACCGATGGGGCCACAATAGGGGATCAAATTTTTTATATGATTATATAGGAAGAAAATCTTAAAAATCTTCTCAAGAACCACTGGACCAGGAAAGCTGAAATTTATATGAAAGCTTTGCTGATATAGTGGGATCAAGTTTGTTCAAAATCATGACCCCAGGGGTATATGGTGGGGCCACAATAGGGATCAAATTTTTACATTTGAATATATATTAAAAATTGTCTTCTCAAGACAAAAGACAACATTTACCTTAAAGCTTCCTGATATAGAGTAGAATCAAAATTTGTCAGATCATACCGCCGGGGGAGGGCGAGGCCACAACAGGGGATCAAAGTTTTATATAAATGTTCTTCTCCAGAACCCGACTGGGTCAGTTTTAAGGAAATTTTAATTTGAAAATTCTTTTCTAAATCACCACTGCCTGAGCAGGGCCAAGGTCACTCAGGTGAGCGATGTGGCCCATGGGCCTCTTGTTTAAAAGATGACCGGCCAAGTATTATGGGTTTTCATTTTATTATCAAAGATTGGCATATATATTACGTTAACATTGCAGGCGGGGACAAGTTTGCATTCGTAACAAGCATGTGTTGCTAGAGCTGTTCGGAAATTCGGTTAGAAGTGGACGAATTGAGTGGGATGGCTTCAAACCGCATCCGTGTCAAAACTATGCTCAATGAATTTCAGGATGTGTCTGTAAAGGGTCTTGTTAATATGTGATTTTTAAATAACACGAGAACCTGATTGGCCGAATTTTTAGGGGTTAATAGAAAGAAGACAACAGAATCTCTGCCTCACTTTCCTTTATCATTGTCAATATTTATACACAAACGCACGAGCACCCGAACATGAGTGGTCGCGAACGTTAACCTTGAGGTTCCCCGTGGATCCAGGACAAAGGCGGGGGGGGGGGGTTCAGGGGGCAAGGCTCCAGGAAGCTCCTGAATTTTACAGATTTTATAGGTATAGAAACATGTATTCCTTTGTTCATTTTTAAATACATGTAATATTTTGTCGTTTTTGATGAGGTAAAATCAATACAATGACACAAAGTTTAAGAGTGTTTTTTTTTTTTTTTTGGGGGGGGGGATATAAATTCTTCCAATAAATGTAACAATAAATCAATAGATCTTGTCGTCTATTTTCTCTGAGAGTCGACAAAAAGATTAAATTTGAAATTTTTAGAGGGAGCGCGCGCCGGGTGCATGCACCCACCTCTAAATTCGCCACTGGAATGAGTGTAATGTTAATTTACAATTAGTATAATTAGCACTTTTGTTACTTTTTTCTTTCCTTCTTCTAATTGTATTTTGCTTAAACTAGCTACAACATCTTCGTGTGTTGTGACAATGTGTGAAATATAAAACAAAAGTTAATATCGTGATCGAAATAAAAAATCGTCAAAAATCAAAGATGTCTGTATGTAGTTGTAGAGCGTGCCTCTACAAAACGCAAATGTCAGATTAACTTATGATCAGAAAATTGTTACTCTCATTAATTATCTTTTAGTCAATATAAGTGTGTCATGAGTTATTTTGAGCTTGCAAGTAACAACGCAAGAGGAACGCTTTACTTGAGAGAGAGATCTGATTTGTAACCGATTAACCGTTCCATGCACTACCACTCACTTGTAATGTATTTTGTATTAATATGTCTCATTTATAATTATCTTTACTTACTTTAAAGTGTGATCTGAAAAAGTTACAGAATAGCTCTTATCCTATGGAAGATAACACTAATTGAATATCAATTAACACCCTTCATTTAATTTGAAATAATTTAGCAATGCATCCTCAATTGAATTGATTATATTTTTTATCCAAATTAGAGAGCTTTTTGATTCACTTTTTTAATACGGAGAAATCTTTAATTCTCTCTCTCTCTCTCTCTCTCTCGTCTCTTCTTCCGCTCTCTCCCTCGTTCTCTCCTCTTCCTCATCTCTCTCTCTCTCTTCCTCCTCTCTTCCTCCTCCGTCCTCTTCTCTCTCTCTTCTCCTTCTCTCTCTCCTCTCATGCCATACCACAAATTGAATTTGAATTGTTCAAACGAATTAGTATATATGTAACAAGAGGACAACTGCTCATTATAATTTAAACCTGAAGAGAAATACAATTTTTTGAAATTGATGATTTTGCCTCGTTGTATGTGATTGTTGATATACGGTACAATCGGGCTTCGCTTGACAGACGGTTACTATAAAATGTTTGCATTATGATTTCCAAAATATTTGTAATTTTTTTTATACAGAAATTACAAAAGTTACGGGATGTTAATTGTCATTCACTTGGCCTAAGATATACTTGTACAGATGTACTTGATGCAAGTTTACACGGATGAATTTATTCCTTACTTGAATGGTAGATGGAGTGGAAGGGGTGGGGGGATATATGACTCATATTTGCACCTTATCCACCTTCCAAGAGGAGACACGGCATTATGACCCAAATATCGCGGAATTTGCTCCGAATAAAAATATTTCTGAAAAAAGGGGGGGGGGGGGCAGCCCTTGTATTCTCCCCTAAATCCGCCAAAGTGTTACGATTGGTAAAAGTACACGCCAAGATGACCTCGTTTATTCATTCATAAGCATTGATTAAAAAAAAACAACAAAAATACAAGAACAAAACAAAACAAAAAAAAAAGACAAAAAAAACCATAGTTAATAAGTTTATCAATTCTAGGTTTTGGAGCCATATCAAATGGGACACAACATATCCGGGTCGGACTTGAGGATGAACGAAACGTCTGCACACCCTTCAAAAGCGCTTTGATGATCAAGACACCAAGACAATGATCTGATTCGATTTTTACCTTGAATGTCAACAATGTAGATAGGAGGAATGGAGCCATCGTGGGTTAGATATCTCTTGGAGAAAAGACCAAGCTCGATAATAGTTTCAGGAATAGTCACCTCAGCACTGGCCTATGGAATCTACAGCATAATAAAATGGTTTCAGCAATCAGAAGAAGGAGAGAAAAACGAAGATTATGACGAATACTTTGAAAACATTGAGAACATAGTAAGCCACTCACTCAGTAGAAATGTGTCGCTGATTTTTTTTATCTAAAAGTTATTTAGGTTCAGCTGTCAAATTAAAGTAATTTATGGTGTATTTCTGACATACGGTAGTTAAAACATTTTGCATTTTTGTTGCTTGTACATGTAGATCGAGCAACGCTTCTCATTCTATCTTTAGCTCGTTATGCTACACGTAACAAAATCGGTACCTCGAAATGACGGTGATTTACCGAAATGACACTATAAATTACCGAAAAATCTATCAAGAAAGCTAAACCTACCGAAATAACACTCAATGTGTGTTCCTGTAAGTGCCATCTACTCGCATATCAAATTTTATAAAGATTGGTTACCGATTGTTAAACCGGTTATTTTGAGGTGTCAATGCAGAGCTCTTCTACGCTTGAAACGCACGGATGGATCTAATGAATGTAAATGTAATGCATTAGATAGTATTAATGATACACAAGATGCAATATTGTAAAGGGAAATTGTATATATTTAATCATTGAAGTCCCCAATTTTTTTTTTTTTTTTTTTTTTTGTTTTTTTTTTTTTGTTAATTATTTTTTTTTTTTGTTTTTTTTTTTACCAATTGTGGAGGAAACTAAAGATTCCAAACATTTTCATCACCAAAATTTGTAGCAACGACTGAGAAATCCTTGGCATAATTTGTGTGGGCCACATGGGCTCATCATGATTTTTTTGTCTTATTAGAATTTACCACTGTATTGTATGTGTAGATAAAGAATGGAGAAGGTCAATTCGTGATGAACACCTGTGACAGACTAAGATTTCGCATCTCTGCGGTACATATATATCTATCCACAAAAATTCCAAACAGCCAGCCAGTTACAACTCTCTCTCTCTCTCTCTCTCTTCTCTCTCTCTCTCTCTCTATCTCATCTCTCTCTCTCTTTCATCTTCTCTCTTCTCGTCTCAAAATAATGAATTAATGAACTTACACGTAATATAATGAAAACTAGTAGCACAGGTAAATTAACATTCTGCACTCATATCATAGAAAACTTTGATTTGCAAATTTACCTCCTAATATAACTAAAACAGCAGAGTCTACTTACATAAACCTGCATCTTTGCTAACAAATTAGAGATTGAAACTGGTAGATATGCACGTCCAATTACAACAAGAGAGGAGAGATATTGTAAATACTGTAAAAATGAAGTTGAAGATGAGAAACATTTTATATTAAAGTGTCCACTCCATGCTACACTGTAATGTCAGAGCAAGATATGGTAGTCTACTCACAGGAATGTCCTATAACTTTACAATCTAAGTTTTGTGAGACCACAAATTCTTTCAATAATGATTGGAATTTGCAGGTATCTGAAAGAATGTTTTGATTTAA
>CAJDSM010017891.1:69-26778 GCA_903981925.1 Ostrea lurida
ATTAGGATTTTAGGCTTTTTCAGATGTATAGATTAATTGCTTTTTAAGCGGGAACGGCCCCGAGGAATTACGGGTTTTTCTTTTTCTGGTCGTTGGGAGGCAGGACTACATGTTTTGTTCGAGAACACTCTGGTTGCCCATGCAGAGTCTCCTGGGGTGGATGTGGGAAAAAGCAATGCTTGTAGGTTTCTTTGTAGGTAGTGTTTATGTATCTTTGGAGACCAGGTCTTCCGAGTCATCCGAGGTATTCCTATGGGCACTTAATTGTGGCCCTTGTTGGCGGACTTGTTTTTATATGCTCATATAGCAGAAGTTCTGTACAGAAATAGTTGCATCGGGATGGAGACAGACAGGACTTCCCGTGTCCCTTCGGGCCTTGCATGTTGGGTAGAAGATGGTGTGTTGTCGGTTGGCAGCAATCAAAATGGTTTTTTCGCGTTGTGTCCATCTTGGTGTACTCCCGAGGAACTCGATATGAAGGACACGCTGGGTTTGACATATCTGCTTCTCATGTTTGGATATTTTAACTTAACATGGACTCTGGTCGCGGACTGATAGTCTACATTGTATGGATAAGCGTGATGACTTTACTTGTGCAATCGTCAAACTATTCCCTTTCCCTTGTAGTAATTATACCAACTATCGCCTGCTTGGTGGTGTGTGCGTCTCGGCCAGTTGATTCGATACGCGGGAGCATGTTATGTGTATGGATTTTTAAAGCGAGGTCAATTACTAACAAAAAGTTGATGGCTGCGGGTTATAACGAATCTCGTTTAAAGTCATCATTTCGCAAATTTTACCGGTCGCTGTGGTGACCGTGTTAGCGATTGCAATTTCACTGGAGTCATGTGTTGACCTGATTTGTTTCATACCCTTTGTTGGAACGCTGTCATTTTCCTACTGGATTTGACTACGGGTAATCCCGTTTACTTTATTTCGACTAAGGGCTCACGGCGGTGGTGCCGGGTCAGCAGAGGGATTGCTTAACTCCTCCATGGGCACCTGATCCTACCTTCACTTTTGTCGGTAGGTCCGGTGTTGCCATACACTCGATTTTGTATTTTTTTTAGATTATGATTACGTGTGACTACAAATGTTTAACTTCGGCCTTTTTGCATCTACTCGAAGGCGATTTATCCACGAAATTAACCATCGTGAAAATACCGAATGATAAAATAGCAAAGTTTTAGACCCTGAGGAAATTAAAGCCTTTAACAGTATTAACAAAAGTGGCTTAACAATCAGGATGGATGCGTTTTAAGACCGAAATCCTCTGTTTAGATTGTGTAAGATTATAGCACGTAATAAGCTTACAGTCCAATCCCTCCATCAGTGGTCATATCACAGTTACATCGTGTCCTTTTCTACAACACCATCACACGTATATCTTATAACATCCGAAATCTTTTTCTTCAGTTCTTTTGTTAATTTACTTTGCAAAAACATCGTGGCAACCTCCAGGCTGATCACCTGTTTAAATTTTTCCACATGAATTGGTGTTTGTTTTTGCACAATTATAGCCACTTAAACAGAACATGCTCACCATTTATAGCAGATGTCCAATAGCACTATTGTTCGTGATTTAGAAGTATGTCACATACGTGGTATAGTATAATAGTTATGTCAATTCTATATATTATAAGGGGTTTTCACTATTCGTTAAGATAAGAATCAACCTCACAATGTCAATGCCACAAGGTTAAAATAACTACTAAGTTTAATTTTCAATATCATTTAATCATTAAATTATTCATAAATAAAAAAAAAAACCTGAATGAATGTGTGATTGAGAGGGGACGTGAAAGGCATATGGTTTGTGGTATGTTGTGAGTATCTTTAATGAGTCTTTAAACGGACAAGTGGACTGTTGGAATATTACATACGAAGTCATTCTTGAAAACTGGTTTTTCCAATAGCTAATTTCTTTATAATCAAAGATTACTTTCATCCTCCAGAAATTTGGACTTAAGAATTGATAAAGAACATAAACAACCAGCCATGTGTCTGTTCTATTATAAAGATATACAGAAGGTGTTGCACCTATTATTAAAAAACAACAACATTAAATGTATGTAATCCATGCAGACAATGGAGATACAAATGCGGGGAAGGGACTAGGAGCAGTAGGCATCCCCTGTAACTACTTCAAACCCGTCATCGTAGGATAATGGCGGAACGAATGTCAAAATCCTTGTGTAAGAATGACATAATTTATTGTGCAAACAAGGTGAACAGGCAAAGACGCAAATGGCAGATAGAAATAGGGAAATTAATATTCCTTTCCTTTTCATCGTTTTTAAAATCACTTAAAAATTAACAAAATATTGACTTTAAAACGAATCTGGTTTGAACCCTTGTGACACTCAGCTTAGTTCTTAGTACTAATTTAAAAATTGTTCCATAACGGCAAGAACAAATACAATGAAGATATAATAAAGTATTGCCTTGAACCTCTATAAGAATTATGAAGAAATTCCCAAAGATATTTAAAAAAAAATCTTTTTTTAATATAAGCAGTTTTCTTGTTTTATTATGTCAAATAGCCTTTCCTTAAACTGTTTATATATTTAAAAGCATCAATAATTTAATTTTTCTAAAAAAGAAACTCTCTGACAATTTTAGAATCTACCCATTTGAATTTATTATATGTTGTAATCGAATGCAACTGAATCTTTTTTTTTAAACATCTTGTTGATTTTAGTGGGAGAAGTGATAGCAGCGTAGTACATGTAAAACATTTTGCAATGTCTCTGTGTGTGAGGTCCAGCAAATGTACTCTCTGTGTTAGTTCGGAATCCAATACGAGTACGGTTAACATATGTTTCCATTTCATCGACAGTTAATCATGGTATCACGTGTGGTGTAATTTCTATCCCAATTATCTCAAAGAATGTTATATTTTTCAAAAAGGACAATTGTATCATAACAGAATCGCTTACAGTAATGTTCCAATTTAATGGCAATATGTTAAAATGCTATATGTATAATTAAAGTTTGTTTTGGAAGCAAAAAACATAATGTCTCCCCCCGAGCTGTCACTTGAGTTTGTGTTGAGGATTTTATGGCAAATTTCTAAGTTTAACATCCACAGAAATTAGGGGATCAAAACTTAATGGTAATATCACACCATATGATGTCCCTTGCCTACAATCAGTTTGCTTAAAATCAGATCAGTAAGTTTTAGAAGAGATGCGCTGACAGGTTTTCATTGAGGATGTATGGCAAATTTATTAATGTTCAAAACGACTATAACTCCCACAAAATTAAGAAGAAAAAAATATCTAGTAGTCTTTTTTTTGATATGCAAAACTCCATAATATGATGTCCTTGCTAACATATATAAGTTTCTTCAAAATCGGAATCATTAGTTTTCAGAGCGAGTTCGCTGACAAAGTGCGTTTGATGAACGGTCGACAAGTCCGGATATTCGACTTAAGCTAGTTGTAAGTTTGGGAGAATGTCATAAATATTTTAAGCAATGACTTATGTACGTGTGAAACTTTTTTGGCTCGAACGCTCAATGCGCTAACAAGGACGTTTGATTAAATATCTTTTGGATAATAAGGTGTAGTATATCTCATGTTTTGTAGAAAAAAGTAAGATACTGCAATCACTAAGTTTGCTTTTAATATAAAAACGCAGAACGCGATGAATTAAGTTTTCGTCCCATGATCAACTTCCCTATATTTTTAAATTCGATACGCTAAAGCATGTTTGTGCATATGATCAGGCAAGGCTACTAAAATAAAAATAAGCCGTTTTACTGGGATTTGCAAGAGGTATCAGCATATGGCAATTCTGTGGTCATTATAACGATCTAATTAACCTTTATAACCTATCTTTGGGTCAGTGTTTCATATATAATTGTTTAGCCATTCTGATGTTACGACTCGGAGATTACCTCGTTCATCTGATCTAGATATGGGACTCAGGCGGTTGTGACCGTTCGACAAGAGATTCTTACTCTCCTGGAACACGTGATCCCATCTCTAGTGTGTCCAACGGCCCGTGTTTGACCTACTGCCGTATGCAGAATATGAGAACGATCACTGTTCGCGTTATCATCACTTTTTCTCAAGACCATACATCAACTGCCAGCCTGAGACACGACGAGAGTGATTGATTGACAGCTAAATAATCAAATTATATATCTGAATTAATATTATAGCTTAAATTTATTCCTATGAACGTTGAATGAATATATATAAAAAATGTTTCCTTGATAACGATCATATCTCATCAATCCAAAATCTTCTGAACATCGAATAAGAACAGTCAGGCTAAGTTATGCTTACATTCACCCGCTAGGTTTTGTCAGAAATAAGTTCGTTGCATTTTATTTTTTCCTCGATAAAATTTGTGACCTTGCAACTTAATTCAAATATAAGATAATGAATATTATATAGAGGTGTCAATTGTATCATAATGGATACAAAAAACGTAATGGACACGTGCAGTAAGTCGCATGGTTGGTCTGGTCTATTATGCAAATGATTCTAGACACCTCCATGCAATCAAACATCCAAGGATGGCATCTGAATTCATAATAAAACGGTGATGAACTAAAATACAAATGGACCCCTGGAATCAGAGGTGAATTTAAAGTGGCCAAGAAGCGTAAGAATCTCTCTGTTGACTGACCCTTATTTTTGATTGTGATGCTATTGTTGCCGTTTAAAATCTATAGTCAACATAGGCTCACGGCGGGTGTGACCGGTAGAACTGAAGATGGTTACTCCTCCTAGGCACCTGATCCCACCTCGAGGTGAATGCAGGGTCCGTGTTTGCCCTACCCCTTGTTGTATTCCATTTAGGACTTACGAGATTGATCACTGTTCGTTATCTGAGGCATGATACGAAATACACCTTCTTACAGAAAGCAATTTACGCTGTGTGAAATAATATATCTATTTTGATAAGATGTCTCATGGAAATTGACAAGGCTATTCTAGAAAGAGTTCTTTAGATGCATGGAGAAAACCCATTATTATCGCCCAGAAAGCGGCCGCCGACCTATTTGTGATTGTGTTATAAAGTGCGCATGGGGAAAGGGGAAGTCTTTGCTTCATTTTATCAAATAATATTTTTTTTTATAAATTCTTTATTTTTGCATATTCTGTATATTCAAGAATATATTCAATAGTATAACAAAGAAATTTATAGAATATGTTCATAGAAGAAAGAGAGAGAGAGAGAGAGAGAGAGAGAGAGGAGAGAGGAGAGAGAGAGAGAGAGAGAGAGAGAGAGAGAGAGAGAGAGAGAGAGAGAGAGAGAGAGAGAGAGGTGCATGTTAATTGAATAAAAAGGTTCCAACATTCCAAACCGGTCAATATTGTTTTTTTCACCATTTTTATAGGCAAATGATGTATTCAAAATTCTCATAATTCTTAATAAAAGGGATATCGCTACTTCTATTTAATTGTTTTCTCTGCACATCTCATTGTATAATATGTAGTACTTTAACCAAAGAAAAATTGTATTGTGGATAATTTGTTTGTTAAGTTAAATCTCCTAGTAAAAAGTTTCTCTTTTGTAATAGTAACTGCAGATTTGTATTTCTTGAAAATATGTTTCAAAGGTATCTAAAAAGGATTGAATATTAGCACATTCCCAAGAAACATGTTCCAATGTTTCTTCATCTAATCTACAAAATGTGCATGTTTTTTGTTTAGTCTTCTTAATTTTATAGAGGAATGTATTAGTAGCTAAAATTCTATGATCAGTCTGTATTGGAACCACTGACATTTTGAGTTTTTTTATTATTTTTTAAAAGGTAGCTTATGAATGGTTTTCCATTCATTTCTCAAAGTTCAAATAAATTGTTCCATTTTTACTTTACAGGATGGTTGAGTGTCATTAGTATTCAATATTTCATAAATGTGTTTTGATTTCTTACAACATGACAATTTATACAATTTATAAATACTAGATAAAATCAAGGGCTTTTGTAGTTTTAATACAGAGCTTTCATTATCTTTTTTTTTTCACCCATGCTTTTACAGCCTGTATTATGCTCATAAATTCTAAAAAGTTAATATTTACATGAGGATAAGTAGTAGTAAAGTTTTCGTAAGTGTAAAAAGTTCCATCTTCATATAATATCATTTACAAATTGTGTTATGCTTGAACAAGTTCCTATTGAAGTATGCTTTTCTACCTATCTTGATGCTTGGATTAAAGAAAAGGGGTGCGTCACCTTTTGCCTTGTCTTCAAGAAGGCTGTCTTTATGAACTAAATCTATTCAAGCATTAAAGACATCTATCCAGAAGACATTCTTAACTGTTTTTTAAATTTCAAGTACATAATCTATTCCACAGGTAGTTAAATTTATCAAATCAAGCTTCGATAATATTAGTAAATGTTCTGAATAAAGAGTTTCAGAAATATGTATAGATTAAAATATGAATAACTGTAATCAATGCGTTTCATTATTATTCATTATTCACGACTTTAAACGAAGTTTTTATAACAAGTACTCCCCCAAGTGGCTGTGTGTAAAATATAGAAGCAATTAATTATGGGGTTTCCAGATATTTATTCAATAAATGGATAGATTTTGGTTTGAATATGCTGCGGCTGCATGTATACTTTGATTGCTGCTTTGCGTTAAATCTCAATCTGCAAACCAAAAGCCTTTACAGCCATCCAAGCAAATAGACATAAGAAATGAATCTTATATTTTTTCGGGTGATGCAGGTATCACCGAATTTTAGACGGTAAAACTCATCAATGCGCGAAGCGCATTGATGAAAAGTCTTACCGTCTAAAATCTCGGTGATAACCTGCATATCACCCGAAAAAATATAAGATTCATTTCTTATCATTTAATTTATATTACGACAACAAAATAATGTTCATATAGACTTTACTTGTTGTTCAGGTACGTGATCGAAAAATACCCTCAATTCTTAACAGATGTTTTAACCAATGAGAATCGGCGCTAGGTGATCACGTGAAATAAAATTAAATGATATCGCCATCTCATGGTGACAAAACCGATCCGGGGTATGCCTTTCAACTAGAAACCGACATTTCTGCAATTTTTTTTTTACATTCAAAATCAAAAGATTGTTTATTTTTGCTCCATTTGCCTAATATCATGCTGATGCGTTTCAACTGCAGTCTAGTTTGCCCTATTAAAAAAGTTGAAGGAGTTGAAGGGCATGGACAAAATATAGGGGACAAGAGTATATGTGTTGGTCGTTTCTGTATGTTTCTAAATGGAAATAGAATATTCAAAATTTTAGTAGTCTACATTGTAGAGTGTGTATATGAATCAAGAAATCAGTGGAATTTTTGTTGTACCCCATTTGCTAGAAATTTTCATCCTCAGGTTGTATTTAAAGTACATGCAATTTATTATCTTACTATAGATAAATATCTTATTCGCTGGGATATAAATTCGTTGATCCGTTCCTCCTAGACTTTCGATTCAGTATTCTAAATGTTTATTCGTTCTATTGCTAAATGTCAAGAGTCGCACAACCTACTGCGCATGCGTCACATACTGTGCGTATCCCCAATTATATCGTGAAATAAACCTACCATTATTATTCTTCCATTGAAAAACCGAACTTTTCTCTAGATTGGTTCGAAGAGCGATTCTCGCTGTCCCAACTTTCGTTATTTCTTTGTTCTCTTATCACAGTAAAATTATATTCAGGAAGTAAAACTAATTAAGAATTGGTTACAGAAAAGTGTAGCTTTAAAATAGCTGTCCTTTAAAAAAAAAATGAAAGTTCCCTCCTACACCTTCCCGAAACAAAAGTTAAAAAATAGTGTGATTTAATTATGTATTTTTCTTATTCCGTACCTTAAGTAACTTTTAACATTAAAATTTTAGATGACAGTTTAGATAACATCTTGATTCCAGAAACTGGTTTATATCGCGTACGTTACCTCCTTCCGCCGGAACTGTGGTGCTCTGTGCGTTTTGTAAGAACTGCGTTAGGTTTTTAATTTGTTAACCGGAAGGGCACACTAGGGTTTTGCTATATTTCATACAGAAACCGTAATTGCTTCTTTATTATCGGCCGATCAAATCATTAAAAATTATCCACGTAGGTTGGATTGGAGCAAGACTGAGCAGAGCGTCTAATAACATTCTCTGTCATTTTGAATCCATGTAAACGACCTGAAGTCAGCTGTCGAAATCTCAAGAGAGAACCATTTCTCTCTGTATAGTAATCAAACGCAGGCGTCACCTCGACCCCACTGTGATCTCTCGAGTGTTTGTAGAACATTTTTACCAAAGTAAATGCTTTCCTTTTTGTCAGAAGTGATGTATATTGTCAGTTTGTCTTTGACGGAAAACTTCTAACAACAAATACATGAAAATTATCTTTCTTGCGTACTTTTTAATATATTTATTAGAGGAACATATGTCATCGCCTAATCAAATGCACGTTTTATGGTAACGATTGGTTTTGGAAAAAAGTTTGGTTGGTACTTGTGAATCAAATCTATTTCCTAAGTGGTCTGGGAATGCGCGCATGCCGCTGATATACGGAAACAAACATCTCAATTGGAACAAACACGACACCCAGCTACATTCACTAAGTTCCTCTTTTTTCCGATTCCTTATTACTTTCGATGGCTCTTGTGAGGATATTGGGTTCATGTTTTTGACTTTGTATTTTGATGAAATGAGGAGAATGCGATTTAGAATATGTTGAGAGTTTTAAGTGCTAATCTCTGTTAAGCAATTTTTTTTGAAAAACTAATATTAATGAAAATATAATTAAATGCAACAATGGGGTTTTATAGTAAAATATGTAATTATCTGTTCCTTACTATGCAATATGATACAGGTATTACTAGTACTATTTTCATTATTATTATTTCGGGTAATTAAAAAATGGATATGATAATATATTGCAGTCCGTCTCTACATTACATTATCCCACAATGGTGATTCAGTAAGATGTCTTACCTTCGTAATGCATTCGTTGAATAATATTATGCTATTATCTATAAAATTGATATGTTCTAAAAGAACTTTGACACATTTATAAGCAAATCAGATCAAAACTAAATTGAAATGACTTCAAACAATCTGTCATTTATGAAATAAATTTAATTTTCGAAATTGTGTTAGGGTACCTGTATCGGCGTAGTGTTTCACGAAAGTAGGCCGTCGTGACGGGCTGCTGGTCATACCCTCAAGTATTTCGGAAAAAGAAAGTTTATTTCTAATATTTCCATTTTACTTTGCCTCGTAGCTCCACTTTTCCACATCATTTCACCCTCCACTTCAGATACCAAATATATCTGCAAATTTTCTTGCTTATTTTGTGATCGAGATAATCAATTAATATTTTTTTATAATGCTAATTCTATATATTAGATATGCAGTTCAATTATAAATCGTATCAACATGGCACACGCACAATGCCATCAATACCTTTGGGTGTCCAAGAAAACGGCTTCGATAAGTGAAAGGTAATTTATATATTCAAATTAATCTGCACTTAAAAAATTTAAGCATGATATACTTTCATTATACTCGGAACTATTTGCAACGAAATAATATTCTTGTTCCTCCTAAGTCAGAACATGTCAAACTCGCAAACTGTTTAAAACCTTTGCTTTTCTTTTGCAGTCGACATAAACCAAGGGTAAGCGTACAGATGCAGTAGAATATTGTTTATCACGTTTCGTGTTTAATAAGAAATGATTTTATTAAGAAAGGCGGTTGGACGCTGTTTATAAGCGGCATGTGTATAGTTAATTACACTTAATGCTATCTTAGAACAGGGCAGGGATCCTGATAAACCACAAAAGGGTCTTCACACGATCGCGTAGATACACGAGACACTTCTCCAGGGGAGAGCAAAAACCTCGTCATGGAACAAAATAATATCTTAACTGGTTTTGTTAGATTGTATATCAACGCATTTATAACGCGTTTTCTTAAATGAGATTCCTTTATTCTGATTTTATCAGGAAAATTAGCATAGACTTTTATATAAAACAAGATACTGACTAGATTGAGCCGTTTCATCTTTTAATTCACATTGCTACCTCCCGTAGTAAAGAGTTCCAAATTCAAACATTTTATAATGTTTTGTTTATTAAACATTTAATCGCAATGATAACGTTTGGTAATTAGAGTTTGAATTAATTTAGTTATGTTATTAGATTTTTAATCCAACATTGTCGATTTCTACTGCGTGAAATGAACATCAAACGACGTTTATCAGGGCTGGCTGCTGGAATCGAGATTTTAAATTCGACAAGTAGCAGCACTGAATTCTCTTTCCTTCAGTAGAAGTGCATCATATCAAGAAATCTGCAATGGAGAAAAGGGGTAAAATCACACATTACAAAAATATTTTCATTCATCAAAAAAAACTAAATAAATAGAAGGAAATAAAAATAAATAGATGAATAAAATACACATTATAAATGTATTCATTTATCAAAAATAAAAATAAAAAAAAATACATACACACTAAATACGTGGGTTTTTTTTTTAATTATTCTTATTTTGAGAAAGTAAACGCAAGACTTTTTCATCTCTATTTTGTTTTTGTGTACATCTGAATTCAAGAAATGAAGATACGTTAATAAATGATATACAATGCATTTACGACAAATAGTTTTATGTATAAAGCGAGCTAGGAACTGATTTAGGAAATTTTAACTTAGGAGCGAGTAATTCTAGTTGTTTATCCGATCCATTATTTCGTGTGTCACACAATGATTTTCAGCATAAATTTACGTAATAGGTCTATAACACGCCATTGTTAGAAAGAGAGAAAGATGGAAACCACCAATATACGTATTTGTATTATAACCATCTACACACATGTATAAAAAGTGTCAAAGAACGACAAACTACTTTTGTAATTTTTCATTTAAACCTTGTTTTCAAAAGTGAATATATTGAGGGCTTAGATTAGGTTTTTATGAAACATACAGCCGTTGTGTCGTCTATTTCAATGTACAGCTATTTATAATAAAGTTTTCGTTTTTTAATTTAACAATATAGATACATGTACTCGCCAGTGCATTTAAATTAAAATAAAAATAAAACGTTCAATATTACAAAGAAGGTCCTTATTGTGGATTTTGTTTAATATGGATATATGAAAGAATGTTTGTCAACTGTTAGTTTCAGGTATATATCAATATTCATGTATATCTGTTCCATGATACTTCATGATAAACGTCAGTAAATAAATGGTTCCCTTTATTTTTACAATCCAGTTAAGCTTGAATTATTCTCGGTTATTTCAAGTGGACATTTTACCTGACAGGGATTCCAGGCCTTGCTTACAGATCTGTAAATTTTGTGGCTTGTGGCTGTTCTTTTCTTTTCTTTTTCCTCAAACATAACTATTTTCCCTAAAAAGATAACATCATTATTTTAGTGTTCTGTGATTAAAAACTTGAATAAACGAACAATAATTGATATGAAATAAGTAATGGTTTATTCAGTTAATACAACTTTGGGCAGTACAGCCCATCCGAATCTATATATACATATCAACAAATAAATAGTCATTTTACAATTAAACTCAATTAATAAGGGACTCTACTAAATGCATTCGAAGCATATCATCANATATATACATATCAACAAATAAATAGTCATATTACAATTAAACTCAATTAATAAGGGACTTTACTAAATGCATTCGAAGCATATCACCATTTTATAACAATATATTTTCTTTAATTTGTCATGACTTTCATCCTTTGACAAAAACTCCCCTTAACATAACTTCAACACAAACAATATACATGTATGTATTTCCTTTAAAAACAAAACAAAACAGACAGCTGACAGCTGACCTGATTTTGGAAAGCTGACCTGATTTTGGACAATCTGTAAAATGACAATACATCAAATATAGGCTAAGGACGGAAATTAACCATTCTTATTTTCAAACAATACTTATTCCATTAAACTGAGGGATCAGAAAGCAGGTATAGTCTACACAAGCTCAAGTTTCTTAGCGATCGAATCAGTGAAAGTCCCTGATCGGAGATCGATAGACAATTACTGTAATGGCAAAACAGTTTTCTGAACAAAACAACCTACCAAAAAATGTGCTCTCAATTTTTTTTTCTTTTTCACATTGATAGCATGCACTTATGACTTGCGTAAATTCAAACATTGGCAGTTTTTACTAATGATATAAATCCTTCATCAGTTTTGTGTATGCGTGCTTCCTCATAAGCTGGACGTACGAAAACAAAAATGAGGGTCATATTTTAGTATTTCAGGAAAAATTAAGCAATTTCCTTTGTCCTTCGAATATGAATAAAATCCGAATTTATACTTTATCATACATCGATCAATATGCTACGGAAACGACCCATATATGCGTATTATTCAGATCATTTGGATAAAACGTGTATCATGTTCTATAATAAATTCGAAATTCGCAAAAATCAAATTAGCGATTTATTTCAAATTTGAAAAAAAAAAAAAAATTGAATCCTGAATCGCCTAATTACTTCAGATTTCCAAATGACGAAATAAAGTACAGACCTAACTTTTGAACAGCGTTTGAAATTCGCCGACATGATTTACAATTATTAAAGTGTCTATCTGCGATTTTCCCCCTTAATACTCGCTACCAAGAATGCATAGGTACAGACAGTAATATTAAGTATAACTATATCTTGTCGTAAAGACGATGTGATCTTTATTTTATCTGTAAACTTTCGTAGGAATTATTTTGCATGATTCAACGTATACACAATGTGGAAAAACCAGGCAAGAGACTGTTAATTATGAAATGAATAGCAAAAAAAAAAAATAATAATAATAATAATAATAAATAAAAAAAACTACAAGAATTTGGTACATTATTATCGGTAATGATATAAGTCAAATACACTATACACATGCCTTAAATACGTTGCACAGGATGCTACTTTAAGTCAGCAGACAATGTCATATATATGAGAATGTATGATTGCAAAAAATTTCATAAGATTGTACGATTGCAAACTTGTCTCGATTGTGAAAAATTTCCTCTTCCCAAACATATGAAATTTGTGGTTGTCAAATGAGCTAGCTATGCAGAAACTTTGTATCAAGCTACACACAATGAAGTATCATAATGCACATCATCAATATTTCCTATGTAAAAGGCTGAGAAATAGGCTATCATTTTAATCAGGTCTATTTATAGATAAGTATCTTAACCTCATTCTACAATGTTCGTAATGTGTCCCCTTGAGATTAGTACTTCAGAAAGCATTGCAAATATTCACGGAAAAAGGTAAACGTCAAAAAATCCACCTCTGAACTTGCGCAAGAAGGAAGCACTTTAAAATTATGTGTCGAAGTATATTATTGCTAAACATGTTAAGATTATGTTTTTCTCTATCATTTCATTTTTTTAAGAATGCACGACACACTACGAAAACGAATGATATTTGCGCTCTTTTGTCCTGCAGTTCAGCATTTTAGATATCTAATTTTGTACAAACATTGACCTGCAGTCATGTCAATATTGACCGATGTCTAGAAATTTGAGACTTTTTTATAAAATATTTCTCAAATTACACTCACTTCCATAACCTATATTCGTTTACATTTGATTAATAGTTGTAAACTTATGTGACGTCACGAAAAGTACACGCATTGTCAAAATAGAGTTGATGGGATCCTTAATAAACGCATACTAAGTGCGTGAAAATATGTAATATTATGATAATGTTATGATTTATATTAATTTATTTTGTAAGTGCGGAAAATATATGTGTGTTGATACTTTTCTAAAAATCTTTGAAAATTAACATTTTAAAGGAACACGAAGCTGGAAATGTACATCGTGTCATTAAATTCAAGTCTGGACGCGATCCATCCCGGAAACAATCTAATTGACGGGGCGGCGGAAACAAATCAACCTTCATCGTTTACAATTATCTTGGAAATGTAGTCAAAAATCCTATCACACTGAAGTAAAATGGAATTTTGAAGGCTGTCAATTGTTATTAATCATGTAGAAATTAATCAAGACATTTATTAAGTCAAAGAACTGACAAAGATAATTTTTTGTGATTAAATGTCAGGAAAAAAAAGTAAAGTTTCGGGTCTAGAAGAAAAATTAGATTAAATCTTACAAGTTTGATTTAATGCAGGTGGGGGTACATATAATAAACCAATCATTATATCGTCCGATGTCAAGTCAATATTCCCAACAAGATTTTTAAACAATGTCTTCGTGTACAAACTAAAAAAGAAAAAAAAGAAAAAAAAAAAAAAAATGGCGTATGATGCAAATGTTGTTTGGATCTTCCTATGATTGAGAAAAAAAGTTATTCATAGTAAGAAGAGCTTTAACTAGTCCGTCGTTCTGCTCAGAAAGGAAAAAAAAAACTTGAAGGATTGTGTTCCGGCTGGAGATGAGTAAGGAACAGTGACACATAATGCACGTGATTTATTTTCATCTCCTCGGGATAGATGTACTATCATACTTCCTAACACTTTTTAGAAAATCACTGGAAATTGCTTCAAATTTCTGATGACCAGTCCACTTAAAACTTTCCATGCTGATCCCAAGCGACAATTTCCTAAATTGGAGATGTGTAAAAGTATATTTGTTGATATAGCCATTGATTATCTTAGTATAGATACCGAGCTACCCATTGCAAAATGAATATTAAAAGTGGTTTTTAACTATTGCCCATTAACATACTATTTTTGTCTATAGCATTACTTTAAAATGATATTATCTCAATTGAATTTAATTTCGCTAAACTTACAATGTGTTGCACTTTAACTTTAATGTGATTTGAAATGTATTTCAATGTTCAGAATCCAAGGTTTATACATTAACAGAACTCTAAGTGTGGGATTTTTTAATTCCTCATTCAAAAAGCTTTCAAATAAATATTATCAGACAGACTGATCTTTATTTGTTTCGCGTCAATTTATAGATAATTCTAAACTGAGCAGAACTCTATGGTTCCTTTTCAGTTAAATTTTGTGATACGAAGCAGACTAATTACAATGTCAAGTAAGCCGGGGAGAGTCAAAAGTAAAGTGTATACATATAGGTATAACAAAGACACTTTCTGATGAACAGAATATATACCGTAAAGAATTGTGCACCTAAATTTATTTGCCACGAAAAAAAAAGAAAAAAAAAACATGGCAGATTGAAATTCACTGAGCCGAGGAGAATTCACTGAGCCCGAGGAGAAAATTAACTGAGCCCGAAGAGAGAATTTACTGATCTGAGCCCGAGAGAATTCACTGAGCCCGAGGAGAGAATTCACCGAGAGAGTATTCACTGAGCCCGAGGAGAGAATTCACCGGGAGAATTCACTGAGCCCGAGGAGCGAAATCACCGAGCCCGAGGAGATGGGAGAGAAAACAAAATGTCGTCAGACATTTCATAATCAAAATGAGACGAGTGAGTCAATGAAACTACTCGAACACCCACGCCTCTATCACACCATACTGAAAACTACATGAAATACCGAAAGAGGATTTTATACTAAAAAATTAAATAAAATTATTCATTAATCGTATAATTTTGAGAAAAAGAATGTCAGACACTTTTTGAGCATGAGAATAATTTTTGAAGACTTTGATGGACTCTAATAGAGTAAGCCTTTGCCCTACATAAAATACATTTTTTGTACGGCGAACATTTATATCATTTCATTTTATAGCACAGAGTTGCATGGTTATAAATTTGAAACCTGACAAAATTTATAGCACCATATAATTATATTAATTAAAGAATAAGTAACATTAATGATAATATTTGAGATTAAGGATAAAGCCATAAAAGCCGAAATCATGTTTTTTCCCAAGGAACAGCCTAACAACTTATATTTATGAATAAAAAAAATATATATATGACCAGACAGAGCTAGAGCACGAAAGGTCAAAATCGGGCCGTGTATTTCATTAAAAATTAACTGAAAGTAATAAACAATTATTGCAAATTATTATCAATACATGATGCTAGTAAATTATCCATTATCAAAATGTTACAATCGTGACTCATAACTGTGTGTACATTTCACAACACGTGACGTTTGCCTTTTCTTTAAAAATGTCACATTTAGGAAATTGACTCAAAATTTTCAGTTTGGCCACATTCAACCAACAAAACAAAATTTGCATTGTAAAGAAATGAAAAAACTGCAACAAAAAATGTTGGATTTATTTGTTGATAAATGGGGCGGCCATAGAGAAATTTCTATTTTAGCTTGACAAGCATAATTTATACACGAATGACTATAATTTTATCCAAAAGATCAACTGCCCATATCTATTAAAACATTTTCAAAATGGTTTAGATTTTTACAAACTTAATATAATTCATATCCATTTAATGTTTTGAATTGTTTTTACAATTATGATGAGAATGGAATGTAATTCGAGGTAATTAATCGTCAGATGAGTATTAGTTGACAATAATCAATAGTTCAACGTCAATATTTGACAGTTAGTGTGCTTAAATGTACAAGCCCAGCTTTATCTGTAATGTTTAAAGTAAACTTAAATAAAAGATTTGATACCAATTAATTGACTTTTTATTTTGTCTAAAAAAATATATTTAACTTCAATGCCCACACAAATTTTGTTTGCCAAAGGACAAATTGAAAAATCAAAGGGGATAACTTCACAAAACGTATTTGAAGATTCATCCATATGTAGCCTGTCTTGAGAGGAACTTGTACATGTATTTATCTACCATTCTTTGACCACAAAAATTCCTTGCAGTTAGTTAAAGTTGTGAATTTTAGGGTATTCGTTATTCAGCTTCTAGTGAACGTGGCATATGTTGCAAAAATGTTACCGTCAAATCAATAAATTGGCCAAAACAATGACTCTTTGAACTTCATCTACTAAATAAATTGAACAGATATCGAAAAAGGAGCATATTTGAAAATTACATTTTCTTGGAACTGCTATGTAAATGATATCAAAGTCTAAACAATGGGCCATTTTTTGCTATTCGTGACTCATTGCTCTTTTTCGGAATCTTGGCAGTGTATGAAACATAGGTGAATCGGTAAAAATGACAGTGTTCAGACAATCATAACTTATGATACAATGACGCTCTACCAGATCAACCTGATCTACTTGATGCAGTACAAAAAGCCGAAGTGGAACATTTGTCAAACGTAATCATAATCAAAAAAACATATACAAAATCATCTAGGGCAACACGGACCTCCGAACAAAAGCGAGGAGGAAGCAGGTGCCATGGAGGAGTAAGCATCCTCTGCTTGACCGTCACACCCGCCCGTGAGCCCCTATAGTCGAAATAAAGTAAAACGATTACCCGTAAGTCAAATCTAGTAGGAAAATGACAGTCTAACAAAGAGTATGAACAAACATCAGTCAAGATCATGACATATCGATAATTTGTAATCGCAAACAAGTCATTATAGCGGACCGCATAGAATTGCGAAATGAATGACTTTTAAACGAGATCGTATAACCCATGCAGCACAACATTCTTATGTTATAGTTGGCCTCGCTGTTTAAAAAAGTCCCGCATACGCATAGCATGCAGTCTGAAAGTGTTTACATACCCAAATGTTATTGCCGTATCTATTTTGATTTTGACTACCGATTGTAGGAATCAAATGGGTATTGATCGGTCGACGCGGGATCATGCTTACTGTTCCCTCAGGCACCTGAATCTCACTTCTGTTATGTACCAGCCTGGATTCGATTGATTTTGGTGTTTTTGTATTGTTTCTAGCGTCACCAATCGAAATAATTTCACTCCATTAATATGGAGACGACACCAGTTACATGTACGGTGCAAGGGCTGCCAAAATTTAGCCTCATGCGCGGCACTCGCGGGCTTTGAGCAGGGAGGGATCTTTATTGTGCGACACCTACTTGTGGACACGGGACCTCGAGTTTTGGATGTCTCCATCCGAAGAACCGCACCCATTTATCGCCGCTTACGACAAACAAAGATATACTTGATCCAGATCCTGGTTATAATATACTATAATTTTTTTTACTATGATACTCATACTAAACTCATGTTCATGCAAATGATATTTCTTCTTTGCACAATCATATTCTGCTTATGAGCACAACTGAACTCTGAGTTAGGCTCCCGAAAGGTATACTAAAAATTCCAAAGCAGCACTCCATTTTGAGAATCGAGACTGATTTTATTCAAAGTATATAATAACCAATCAGAGCACGCGGGTTTCGAATACAGAGTATTGAAACGTCTCAAAACGTCTATATAACCTCCAGGCCAGGGTTACCGTCGTATGCCCTGCTCTGTTAAATGGTGGAAGTTCAGGAGATCGATCCACTGTTACGTTATCCTCATTTCTTTCATATGCAACATATATACTAGAATATATATGGGAAAATAATAAGAACGTTCTTATGATGACGTGTTATTAGGTTATTATTCATGTCCTACGGCTGATAACTTTATAACCCCTAACAGAAAAACCACACCTTTGATCATGTTCCACAACGTTTGATTTTAAAGGCAAACCATGTCAATCTTAAATGAATTATCATAAACAAGAATCCAAAATAAGAAAAATTCTCTTGCCTTTCACTTTGGGCCATTTTTAAGTATGACAAATTCATCGTAACACACCTCGAGTACTCATTCCCATTATAAAGAATCTGACTAACAGCATGATTTGGTGCTTTACCATGAAAATATATAAAAGGCTTAAAGCCCCCGTCATGCTGGCAGATTTTGCATACGTGAGTAAAATACACCCTAGGTATGGAAATTTACTTAGAGTGCAAAATAATGGCACATGAACGCGTTGCACACGTAAGTAAATTTGCACGTGGAGCAAAATTTGCACGTGACTGAGAGGTAGTTGCAAAAGTAAATTGTTGACCATATGTGTCATAAACTTTACATGCAGACAGTGGCACATGAAGCAAAGTAAATTACTACCTATCAACTCTTATGGTCGACTTCCCACAGGAGTATTAGATCAACTACCCCTTTGTCACAAAATGACAAAATTAATTCTGATGCACTATAATAGTATATATAAACCTTTTCTTTCCTCGTTCTCATAATCTGTTCAACCCATTGCTGATCATTTAAAAACTTTTTCACAATCCAGTCAACAATTCTGAATGTTGGTCTACTGGAATATCTCTTCTCTCGGGCAAAACCAATAAATTAACACTGTCCTCAAATCAAAATCGCTTGTATACCAAGATGTTAGTTTGTCTATACTTGATCAAGAATTCTTCCGGAAAACCTGTGGTGCAAATAGCAAAAATTACTTTTGTTCTCTTTTTTCCACGTGAATGCACATCACAAATTGCTTTTAACAATAGCGGAGTAAAATTTACACATTCATGCAAATTTACTCCCTGGCAGAGTAAAGGTTGGGCGCACTGACACAGGTTAAGATGTCACAAAAATGCCAACCTTAGGACCTATAAGTACTAGATTTAAGAATATAACAACTTTGTTTTGTGTTTCATGTAATTTATCTTTAACATTTTCCTTTTTTTCAGTTTCATAGTGGTTCAAATAAAATGGCTTTCTGTTTTCTGCTCTGTCAATGTGAAGAGGCTGTCTATTATGCTATAAACCACGTACAGTATATTTGCTGAACATTTTCTAGTTGATTTGAGATGGCACAATCTTGAGTATATTTATAAACATAAAACATAGCACTATCATTGGCATACAACATCAACTTGCCAACTCTTAATATAGACATAATATGGCATGAATTAAGAATAAAAAGGGGGCTGACATTGTCCCCTGACATACTCCACTCTTTATTGAATTCAGATTGGATCCTGCGTTATTGACAAACTCGCTGATCCAGCTATAAAACAACTGGTCAACTGCTTTTTGTGAGCCCAAAATCACCATTATATCATATCAATAAAACGCCCTTTTGAGATTTTGTTTGTAATTCTCATAACTCTATGTATAAGAAATACAAGATTAAGAGTTTAGTGAGTGACCTAAATACCATATGCCGGTGAATATGGAACAGTGACGATGAACAAACTTTGAACAGTCATCCTGATTATCATAGAGTTGAGTTGCCACTTTGTTGGTAGCATCTATGTGTATGACGCAGATGAAAGTCGTAATAACAAATGTCTTTACGTAGAAGCTTTCACATAAATTCTGCTTCGTAAGAATACGAAAGTTGGTCACCTAACAAAGGAACACAATTCGTGTCCACAAACTAACAAACTGACGGAAGAGATCATGAAGATATTGTCAATGAGGAAATTCAGTATCTTTTTAGTAATAAGGTGAAGATATTGAACATTGATCAATCTAATCTATTGGAATACATTTCTTTTAAAATGGACAAGCCACAGATCCCTGGATTATACCAGAGGTGGAAATCAGGTGCGTAGGAGGGGTAAGCATTCCCTGTTGACCCGGTCACGGCTCGCCGTGAATTCCATTTTATTGATCAGGTAAACGGTTGTTTTTACATTCCATCAAGAATTTTTCACTCATTAAGGATTTCACCAGTTGAAGTGAGAATTCACGAGGAGCAATCACTACTTTTTTTTATTCTTAGTTGTTTTTATTTTTCACTCTAGGTTTGAGGCGACCATGGCACGAGCAGAGCTCGAATGCACGACCTCCAGTTTGAGAAGCGAATGCTCTTACCACTGAGCTACAACGACTCATTCAGGTAATAGAGTAATCCGTATTCAAAACTAGTGTACAAAGCAGTTGGTATATTTATGAGGAGCATATACAGGGACTTGGTAGAACATTTACTGAATTCAACAATGTATCTATAATTGTAAGGGGTTTATTCTTTGTGAAGTTTAGGAATCCAATGAGGTACGGTTACTCATATCCATTGACAGGAATAGTAAATATGTTTCGAACAGAAGAATGATTCTTAAGAATTTTATCTATTGATTAGGGAATAAATAGGATTACCAGTTATATATCTTGATCACTGAGGTAAACGGGACAATCTGTAATCAAAATATGTGTGCATATAGAACATATTACGTCATAATGTATTTTGAAACGGACCGTAATGGAATATGCATTTCAGCAGTCTAGCCCAAGACTATAAGCAATAGAATTCATTGACAAATTTAGTCAATGACCACGTGCACGTATTCCTACACCAATCTAAAGATGACCTTTTTTTGTTCGATCGATATTTTCCAGCAGTAGCTGTTTGAGGTACAATCTTCTTTTCAATCCTATTTGCTTTTGGGTCAGCTGGTAAATGTCCATGCTATAAAATATTTTATTCAATATCATTAGTTTTTCTTGATAGCACATACTACATCATGTTATATTATGGCCTAATCTTGGCACTGCAAGTCACATGCAGCAGCATCGCTGATGAGAAATTGTCTCGCATACGTGCACCAAAATTAGTATCCCGTATTTGCATGCAACAGTTCATCATGTAAAGGTGAAGATACCGAACAGTGAGCAATCTCATAACTCCCGTTAGTACAAAATTTTAAAGAGGTGGGCAAGCACAGACCCCTGGTCTCACCAGAGATGGGAGCAGGTGCCTAGGAGGAGTAAGCACCCCTTGTCGACCGGTCACACCCGCCGAGAGCCTAATGTCGTCATCGTAAACGGAGTAAACCTTAGTCAAAATCAGTGTAAAGAGAACGGCTTAACAATTACTATGAAACACGTCAAACAGCATTTTACCCAATGGTAGGCCATACTAGCGAACTAGATAGTTATAATGACGATAGAATTTGCAAAATGCTGCCTTTAAACGTGACTGTTGAAACCACTGCAACGACAATGAAATGTGTCAGACACCATTTGACTCAGCAACGACAGGTTGTATGCAAACTAGATCTTTAGAATTTTGAATCATGTAAATCATTGTTTTCTAAGAATATATAAGAATATATATCTTGAGCCTAATCAACATACAAAGTAGAATTGTATACTAGCACATAAAATGTGGGGTTTTTTTTCTTCCATTTTCTAAGAGTATATGAGATGACATCTTGAGCCTACTCAAATCGGAATTTTGAAATGATTCGCGTTAGTGTTCCATGAAATATATGCCGCTTTAGGAATACATCTTCACGTATGCATGTACTTTCACAAACTGAAAGACTTTTCTAATAATTTATACGTTTTCTTTTTAACTGACTTTGTTACGTGCCGTGTTATGTCGTTATGTTGACTGCATTTTGTTTTGTTATTCACCTTTGAAACTTTTCTAGTTTCCGTTCTGACGTCATATGCAATGAATAACGTTGAAAATACCTTCTGTTTTTAATGGATGTGCAAAATGAAAGCTTATGATAAAATAGCCTAATATAATGTTTCATAAAAGGAAAGTAAATGTTGCACATTTGCAAATCTTGAATCTACATCTGAGAGTATAGGGAGTTACACAACCATGGCATCAATCCCTACGTATGTGTTTTCGGTTTTGGAATGCATCGTTAAGCACGTGATATTGACTGTAAATCGCAGGCCCTCCAATATAAGTAGTGTAAGTATTGTTCTCATCTAAACCACAGTGACAATAAAAGTACCAGGCGCATCATTGTCTGGTACAAGAGTCAATTACACAGCTTACGCTTCCGAACGCGTTTGGTAGTGGTATGCACTCTGAAATCACATGACAATGATTATACAAGTATTACTAGTACATTTTGTAGTAAGTCAACTTGTGATGGTTGATTGGTTCCAAAGTTTGCAATTTTCATCGTACGGAATTTATAGCACACGAAACACTTGATCAAATTAAGCAAAGATGCCCTCAATGTCTGATTTAATGAGTTCTTCAAGACAAGGAAATATATATAAATATATACAGTACATGTATTTATTTAAATAAATCATATGTACTGTTTCAAGTTGTGGGGGTATATTTATTCGTATATATCATCTGATCTATGATATATCTATATTTATAATCTGTTCTATGTCGAAAGAGGGGGGGGGGGGGGTCTAGATATACTGTTACTGGGCATTGCAGAGTTCTAACAAGCACAACCACAGTTTGTCACAACATCAAATAATATCTAGAACATCTAAAAATAAAATCTCCTAAAGCACGTGACTTTACTTGTACATAGTTTCTTTAATAATCCCTCCCCCGATACACGGATACAATTGTAAGGTTTTATTAACACATTAAAATAAAACCATAGAATACGATAAAATGTGCGGCAATTTGAACTGTTGAAAACGGATATTCACGCTAGTCTTACAATAATGAAAAGGTGAAGATAACGAACCGTGATCAATCTCATAACTTCTGTAAAGAGTTGCGCAAACATGGGCCCTTGGATATACCGGAAGTGGAGTAAGCATCCCCTGTCACTAATGTCCCAGATAGCCCTTATAAACACACTCAAAGCAGAAAATTACATCAATATGAAGTATATCAGTACACATTTGGAAACCATCTAGAGTAGAAGGAAATTTAGTATGAATATATCCTTAGTATTTAAGTAGATGCACAAAGTAAAATAAATAATGATGCAACGATGTCAAATTCTGTGTTAAGTTATAATACAGTGACATGCGAATGGTGTATTTAAAAAGAGTGTGTCATGATATAATAATGTCAAAAATATGAAGATTCTGTGTCGTGATACTCAATACCAATGTATATAGAATCCTGCATTAGTATGAGTGGGATAGGGAAATTCCACGAGAGGGACAAGACTGGCAATCTAGGACAATGATGCTAAAGATATGAAATACAATCCAAAGTACTTAATGTACTGATAGCCGGTACTGTTTAAAAGAAACAAACAAATTCAAATTTAAGAAAAAAACCAAAGAATAATACAAAACTACCAAACAACCCCCACCCCAATATACAAAAAGAAACCCCCCCCCCCAAAAAAAAAAGGTGTTCACAGTAAGTGTCGCTCGATAAAGATCTCTTAACATCGACTTGAAAAGGGCATAGGTCTAATTTTGCAGCCCTTCCGCGGCAATGGTGACGTCTCCATATGAGTGAAAAATTCTCAAGTGTAACATGCAGCGGTCACCAATATACAGGTGCCAGCCACGCTCGCCGTTGCTTAACTTGCGTGATCAAGATAGAAACTCTTCATCATCGCCAGAAAAGCCTCGCTAGAGACACAGTACAAGTTTCATTTTAAACTGTCCGCTATAACAGTACTATACAATTAATCCCTTCGCTTTCAATTGTTTTGAATATAAAAACTTGGTTTGAAATTCTAACGAGATCTCATGGATTTAGAATTCACAACAAGGTACGATGATTGATTATTTAGTGTTTTACGTCCCACTCGAGAATATTTCACTCGTATGGAGACGTCATCATTGCCGGTGAAGGGCTACAAAATTTAGGCCTATGCTCAGCACTTAGGGCCTTTGAGCAGGGAGGGATCTTTTTCGTGCCACACCTGCTGTGACACGGGACCTCGGTTTTTCCGATCTCAACCGAATGACCTCAGATCAGTCGCTTCTTACGACACGCAAGGGGATGCTGGGGACCTACTAATACTCTAACCCGGACCCCCATGGGTTTGATTATGAAGAGTGTGAGTTTATTTTGGCGGTTGTTGGGCCGCTTCCGGATTACTACGCGCAGAGCAGGTCATGTCTATAGCCGGGCTATCCAGCTAAAAATGTCAAACATATGAAGACTCCGTGTTATAATACAAAAAAAATCAAACATATGAAGATTCTGTTATGATCGATACAATGACGTCAAACATATGAAGATTCTGTGTTAAGGGACATTTACAGCAAGTGTTGGTAAAATATTCTGTAGAACATGTAATGCGCATGCGCACTGATGGTAGCCCCCAGAAGTCTAATTAGTTGCGTTAATATTCATATCAGTTTCTAAAAGAAAATATCTAAACTATGGCTCTTCGTCTGTCTGTACGTATCCGTATGTAGAGGTTCATCTGATAAAAGCAAATATTTTATTGTCCCGATGTTGTAAGAAAGGGATTGGGCAAAGTTAGAACGCTCTCTCTTCTATGTGACAATTTATGACACAAAATAATTTACAAGAAATTAAACATACATTATAGTATCAAAGGTCAGCAGATTATTTGCTTACAAAAAGCTGTTATATCATAGATTATTGACCTGTCCTTTTTCCTTCTCAGAATTCAGTAGTTTCAGAGGATTTTGACCATGAGCGACCACCTGGGTTTCCCCATAACCTATCGAGGGCCACAAGACAGTCATGCTCCGCAGGAAGTCCAGGATCCGCCACTCATGAGTATAGCTTTCAGTCACTATAGAACGAAAAATGTCTCCTATAGGACTTTGAATTAGGGATACGTCTTAAGTTTGATATAATTTGCTGCTTTGCTAGTGTATTGAACCTATTTTATTGTTAATATACATGTACTGAAGACAAAAGGATTGGGCACAGGTTTTTAAAAAATACTGAAAGTATTGCAGTGTATAAAAGTCAAAAGGAATTAAACTAAAACCGACCAGATCACTTTAAAACTAATCGCACAATAGAAAATAGATATTCATTTTCTCTAATACTAATGTATTTGTCTCCCCAATATAGTACACGAATATCAACTACATATAAAAATTTCCATTCTAAAGATGGCATCATATAAATCAATTCTAGGGGTGGAATATATATTTTGTTATATTCTATTTTTATATTGACTTGAGAAACATTTTGGAAGCTAAAGATGAAATAAGAATATACAGAATGCAATATAGAGTCACTATGAACATGATCAATTGACAAAATATCCTGAGTGACAATTCAGATATTGTTTCATCAATTTATCACGATACGCATCTTACTGATGGAGGAAGTTGAGATATTGAGGATAAACTAGGAAACGTTGTTTCCTCTCCCCGCTGATTTTCTCAAACAGACTGTTAATCTATTGAGACGATAAATTGTCCGGATTTTACAATGCAGCATCGGAAAGTGAAACGAGCGCGGCTAAACCCCAGACAATTCTGAAAATGGGACGGACGAATTCGCTCTCTCTTTATTTTTTTTTTAATCGTGTAGAAATTAGAAAATACATATCATAATATGGTACAGTAATTTCAGAATTTGGAAAATATCCGTCTCACGCTACTATTGAGGAGGAGGATGCATTTACGCTATTTTGAGTTTTTGAAAGTTCCAAAATGTATTGTACCAGTGTGTACAAATTAACACGTGATTATCTATAAGATACTTTGCACGTTTTTAGAAATACTCTTCAAATAATTAAATGCTCATAAATACTTTCAATAAATTCATTAATATAGATGTCTGTTGTGGTTTCTGTCCTTTTGAAAAATATCAATATAGAACCGAAGTCGAGTTGTACACGTAGTAAACTGCAAGAAATGAAAGGGGGGAATACAGGGGCTTCAAAACGAATTTAATGAAAATTATGTAAAATATCTTCACCATGAATTATTCACAGTCTAATATCCCGGTCATCTTGAATTATATATAGACAAAAAGATTGGAAGATGTATGAATTTCAATAGGTCAGTGGGGATTTTTATGTATCATGCTAACGCCTCGGGAAATAGTCCTGGCTTCGCGGAATTAGACTCTTGCTAACTGCCTCAGTTATTTAAAACAGTTTCTAGTCATTTTGGTAACAATCGGCCATTATCACTCTGGCAGCTAATTCCTGTTTAAGAAGGATCTAATGTCATAGTAGCTCACTGCTGTCTAAAGCAAACCATTAAGAGGATTATTACCAACTATTTGCTTTTGACGTCATTTCCTGTCGCTAATCAAATTCTAGATAACTTTTTATTCACGTCACATAACTTAAAGGG
>CAJDSM010017894.1:0-10000 GCA_903981925.1 Ostrea lurida
CCTAGTACTGCTTACACACTGGTGGGTGACCTGAGGTAACTTTGTACCACTTACGCACTGATGGATGACCCGAGGTAACCTAGTACTTCTTACATACTGATGGGTGACCCGAAGTATCCTAGTACTGCTTACACTCTGATGGGTGACGATAGGCGGTACAAAGTTACCTCTGGTCACTCATCAGTGTGTGAACAGTACTAGGTTACTTCGGGTCATCCATCAGTGGGTAAACGGTACTAAGTTACCTCTGGTTACCCATCAGTGTGTAAGTGATACAAAATTACCTCGGGTAACCCATCAGTGTGTTGTATGTACTAGTTTACATAGTGAAGAATTGTAAGTGCTTGTATCTCACTTGTAACTCAACAAATGACGTTCAAAATTTTGCTGACCATTAGAAAACACTAAATGAGCATTGCAAACATTAAAAATGGAAATCTAAATTTGAACATTTTTAGCTCAGAACGTGTCCATGCCCTTTAAAGCAATGCTGGAGTTCATCATTGACAATATCTTTGTAGTTTTGGTAATAAGGTTTTCCAACAGTCTGTTGGAATTCCAATGGGCACGAATTGTGCTCCTTTATTAGCTGACCTATTTTTGTGTTCTTATGGGGCAAAATCATTCAAAAGCTTCTACATGAAAAGAAGAAGTCTCTAGCGTTGGTCTTTAATTCAACATTTCGATATATAGACGACGTTTTAACTATGAATAATAATGATTTTCATTCATGTGTCGGTTCAATATATCCGGACGAACTAGAATATAGGACACCACAGAGTCTTCCATGTCTGCTTCGTACTATGGTATTTTATTGAACATTGACATTAACGGCAAACTGACTGCTCTACTTTATGACAAACGGGGCGGTCCGGCTTCTCCGTCGTCGGCTTCCCATGTTTGTGTGGCGATGTTCCATCATCACCTGCATATGGTGTGTATGTCTCTCAATTTATTTGATACGCAAAAGCTTGTTCTGCGTATGATCAATTTTTGAACCGAGGCAGGCTACTTACAAAATAGTTGTTGCATGGGTTTCAACAGTCACTTTAAAGGCTCAGCCATATTCGTAAATTCCAAGGTTCGTTATAACAATTTAGTTTACCAGTATCACCTACTATTGAGTCAAATGCTTTCTGATGTGTTTCATAGCCATTGTTAAGGCCGTTTTCACACACTGATTTGACTACGGATTGCTTTGATCTAGACTATGGCCTCACGGCAGGCGTGATCGGTCAACAGGGGATGCTTACTCCTCCTAGGCACCTGATCCCACCTCTGGTGTCTCCAGGGGTCTGTGTTTGCTCAACTCTTGTTTTTGTATTCTGTTTGGGACTTACGAGATTGATCACTGTTCGTTATCTTTGCCTTTACATAATATAATCAATGACTAAGATTAACGTGCAACCGTATCATTTGTCTGTAATTACACTTAATTTTGACAAACAATTGTTAACTGGCACTTAATTACAAACAGAATTAGTTCTATATCTAGTCTTACAATGATGCAATCACTTGAGGACTGCAATGTATGACCTTAAAACTTAAAGGAATTGCGAATTAATTTGTCTGGAAGGATCGATATTCCGGTTTTTTTAGGAAGACAACTTTGCCATTTATCAGAATGATATTAAAAGTAAATTAAGATGTTTTCATACAGAGTATGTTGAGTTTGGATTTCCAATGCTAAACGTGTGACCCTCAAACGTAACTGACTTTAGTTACACTGTGTACTATTGTTATTCAGTTGACCCAATGTCATTGTGAGATCAATTTCTGTTTCATGCAACTTTGTATGCACTTTAAGCAATCTATACTGTACAATTTCTCCTGATATTCTCTACAGTTTGCAAATCTTTACATCTCCTAAAGAAAATGTTTGCTTAGATCCCGTTTCATGTGTACAAAGATACACGGCAATGGTGCATTTTTTTATTTTTTTTTTTATTTTTTTTTATTTTTTAGGATGATTCATGGTGTTTTTTCTTATTGTTCTAACGTTTGATTTCTCTCTGTGGTGCCTTTAATGAAAGATACTTGATTGTTTGCACAAACTTTAATTTCGGAAGCCGTATTTTGGAATGAATCCGTGTATAATCACCCTATATTCACGATTTTGATCGAAGAGTGTGTACGACAGGTTTCTTCCTTTTTTTTTTTTTTTAAATACACGCTGTATACTAGTCTAATGCTTATCGATTTTGATTTTTTAAATATCGGTTCTAACTTAGATAAGGTTTGTGGCCATAAGATTGTTCAATTAAACAACTGCAATATATCGTTAATATTTGAAATTACTATTTTTGTAATTTCTAATACAAATACTGTAATACATACTTGGAATAAACTCCAAGTTTATGTGAAAGATTTCTTTTTCTGCAAATAATTTCTAAATATGATTTATACTCCTCAATTTTTCAAATTTGTACTTTGATAAATATTTGCACATCATAAAAGCGAAAAAAACAAACAAACAAAAAAAACAAAAAAAACAACCCCCCCCCCCAAACAAAAATAAAACAATAAACAAAAAAAAATATACGTGTACTTGATGAACCTGTATACCTCTTGTTAGGAGGCAATGATTTGTCATGCTGATGTTATGTAAACGCCAATAGCCTGTAACTAACTTCAAACGTGAAATTCAAGTGCGTGTTAATTTTTTTTTTTTGCTTTTATAAGAAATGGCAATAAAACACTCAAGGTGCAAACTTCTTTGATTCAAGATTTTAGATCGATAGCACAATGTCTATTGCAAAGAGCACTTGTACGACCAAATGCATTCGGAATTAATATTTACAACTGCTTTCATTTATTTGAAATTCTACACTCTACCAATGCGCATGGTGCGTATGACTGAAGCACATTATTAGCATACCAAAGGATTTGTCGCTCTAAATATAGAATTCAATAGCGGTGTCCCTGCAATTTGACTCTCGAACAATTAAACTCGAGGAAAGTGAAAACTCATTGACATACATGTAGATATATTTGATTATCAAATTGAAGAATTATAATTCATCAATTAAATAAACAATCGAAATATATTGTATCTTTTAATGGATTGCCGAAATATCCTGTAAATACTGTATTTGGTCATTGTTCAACAACCAGCCTAACGGTGAACATCGGCATTTTGTAATGTGTTAAATAGAACTGCTTGACGTTTAAATAAAGCATTAGTAAACAGTCAGAGCTTGAGTTGATCACATAATACGAATCTCCCTCATCATGCATATACTTAAAAACGTATTTGTTAAATATTTCTTAATATATTTGCTTGAATTGTTTTTAAAGGTCACGCTAGGGAAACATAACGAGCATGAAAGTTTTGGTCGTCAGAGGGTCTACCTGTCTTCAGAATATGAACAGCCCGATGAACGGTCATTTCCCGCCAAGAAACATACCCGGTACAAGGCACGAATCTTAGTGACGATGGTCATCAGCTGTCTATTGGTGGCTCTGGGAGTCGCAGTAGCTCTTGCTATCGTGTTTGCAAACCAGACTCATGATAAACAGGGTAAGTTTTTTTTATCTATTCATATAATCTGAAACTAGTTACTTTCAATGTATGCAAAGTTTATGTTGTACAAAAAGTAAAACCAAAATGAATAGGTTGTGCAATATAACCATCAGATAAAAAAACAACAACCAAATTTTAAATCCTGGTAAACGTAACTCATTCCTTAGATTCTCTGTAAGCATCACGGTACTTTATCCTCGCAATGTAAAACGAATTGCTGTTCTTTTACCAATATTAGCATTTTCGTATACTGATGTATGTACGTGTAGATATAATCATGCTGACAAAGACGACTTTGCTTATAAATAAATCGCTGTCAGGGATAACATGTATCATATAACAATGCTTTCTTTGATTAAGCGTATATCTTTATTTACAGATACTACAATCAGTAAGTATTGTAACTAACAGTTATATTTTGCTTCAATTTTAAGATAGCTCCCACCCTCTTAGTCGATTGATTTATCAGTATTACTGATTCAAAGTACAAACACATCAATTTCTAGTTAGTATACATATATTACATGACTCGAGTGGCACATACATCCCGGAATATTTCCCGAGGTGACAGGAGCCCTTGGAGTGCATGTCACCGATGCCGTAGGCACAGGGGTGACATAACACTCCAAGGCGTTCCTGTTCCGAGGGGAAAATATTCCGGTATAGTCGCCCAAGAAGTCATGGTAATATATGTTATATAACATTTTTGAAGAACAAAACCAAGGACTTTACTTTCTTAAGACATTAAGAAATTGCAACGTCGAATTTCTCAATCCTCCATAGAATAACTTTAGAATTTCCTGAAGTTCGGCGTTCGAGTTTCAGTATATAAAATCGACAAATCTCGGCCAGTTTCATCGCAAAAACTTCTTCAAAACGGCCACATGCTGGAATTAGTTACTCTATTCGTGTTTGTAGAATTAAACTATTCTAAATCATCCGAATTTAAATGTAAAAATCGCAAAGGCTGTCCGACACTTTTTTCAATCTTGCGCTTTTTTTGTTTACGTGTACGTAGCAACCGACGTTTGAACGTTATGAATTTCGAACCCGAACTAATTAATATGCAGAATCGTTGCACGCGAGGAATGATTTAAGCTGATTTTAGAAGGCATTTATAACTGTTCCCGGTGTGACATAACTGTTTCCGGGAGGCATTATAACTGTTTCCGGTGTGATTCGTCAGTTTTCTAGCGTCAGTGAAAATTATCAAATTTGTGACATATAGCAAAAACTAATACAAAAATGTTATATTATAGTTTAACTAACATGCTCAAGTTAAATCTCTGTCTGAAATATCTCTCTAGATACATATCTATGAAAGATATATAAATCATATACGGTACCAATCTTATGCACACAATGCGCATTTCGACAAATTATGTCTCTTCAGTGATGCTCAACACGAAATGTTTTGGAAATCTGAAACATAAAAGTAAAAACTTTATAAAAGTGATCAATGTAGTGCAAAAAGATTGGGGCCAAAAACTACTTCGAAGGATCAGAGCTAGGCCTAGGGGAGAATATTCCTTAATTTGATATGAATTCTAATTTTAACACTGCAATCAAATAATATCGTAATTGATATGTGATATTATTTTGGGCTGGTAGCCGTATAGTGACAGATTTCAAATAATTTTCTCAATTAGCGATGCTAAAACCTAAATGGTTGGAAAGCTAAGAACAGCAAAAGAATTTTTAACAGAAAGGCCTAAAAAAGGTATAAACCTCAATAGGCCGGTGTAGGAGAAGAGCTCTGCATGAGGGAGACACTCCTACGTTTCAGAAATTTCCAGTGTGTTGTGTTGTTATATGGAGTATTTTGCATCTAAGCGAAACAGTAAGATTCCGACTAACTGAGCTTATGATAACTCGAGGACGGACGGACCATCACCAGAAGTGATATCCACCACCAGCAGTGAATATCAACCAGCAGTGATATCCACCACCAGCAGTGATATCTACCACCAGCAGTGATATCCACCCAACCAGCAGTGATATCCATCCACCAGCCGTGATATCCATCCACCAGCCGTGATATCCACCACCAGCAGTGATACCATCCACAGCAGTGATATCCATCCACAGCAGTGATATCCACCACCAGCATATCACCACCAAGAAGTGATATCCACACCACAGTGATATTACCACCAGCAGTGATATCACCCACCAGCAGTGATATCTACCACCAGCAGTGATATCCATCCACCATCAGTTGATATCCATCCACCAGCAGTGATATCCACCCACCAGCAGTGATAGTCCATGCCCACCAGCCGTGATATCATCCACCCTCAGCCGTGATATCCATCCACTCAGCAGTGATATCCACCCCACCAGCAGTGATATCCATCCACCAGCAGTGATAATCCACCACCAGCAGTGATAAATCCATCCACCAAGCCGTGATATCCACCACCAGCAGTGATATCCACCACCCACCAGCAGTGATATCCACCACCAGCAGTGATATCCATACCACCAGCAGTGATTATCCATCCACCAGCAGTGATATCCACCACCAAGCAGTGATATCACGTATATCCCAGCAGTGATATCCCATCCCAGCAGTGATACCACTCCACCAGCGTGATACTCCACACAGCAGTGATATCCACCCCACCAGCCGTGATATCCACCCAGAAGTTGCAATATTGCCTTCTATACCATTCACTCTACCCTCAATTTTGCGAAGCAAAGCATGGCATCAGATAACACGCCCCAAGCAATACTCTAAAGTTATACATGTAGAATGGGTAATACCCGAAACAAAAAAGGGATCTCCCATGCGTTGCATACAGCAAAGCAAAGTAAATGTTTGCCAAGAATTTGCTTTTTCCCGACTATAACTGTTTTATTTCAATTATAGTTAAACTTCGGTATCTCCAAAACTGATATTTCGAATACCATGGTTATGTCGAAGTGATTTGGAGTTCCCAGCCACCTATTTTCTTAGCATTTTACCCTCGATATCTCGAATCCACGGATATCTTGAAGTGTATTCTTGGTACGATCCGAATTCGAGATAACGAGGTTCGACTGTATATTGAAATGATTTAAAAAGGTAATTTCAATCATCGAATATTATTCCAATACTAGTCTAATACTTCAGACTTCCTGAATTCAGTTCACTCAGATACAATAAATGTTGCAAGTAAATATTTTCGGTTTTATCACTGCCTCAGTGTTAACGCTTAATCGAATGCAATTATTGTCCCATGTGAATACCATTCCTTCCTTACACCATCATTGTTTTTGGTCTGTCCGTCTGTCCGTCACAAAGTTTGTTAGCGCAACTCCTCTGAAACTACTGATCAGAATGTTAAGAAACTTGATATGTAGCAAGGACATTATATTTAGTTGTGCATATTACCAGGAAATTTTGATCCGTCTGTCCATGGGTCCGTGTGTCTGTCACAAAGTTATCAGCGCAACTCCTCTTAAACTACTGGTCCGGATTTTAAGAAACTTGATATGTAGCAAGGACATTATATTTAGTTGTGCATATTACCAGGAAATTTTGATCCTCTAATTTTTGTGGGAGTTATCAAAATGCCCCGTTTGAAATTATAAATTTGCCTTAAATCCTCATGAATAACTTTGTCAGCGCAACTCCTCTGAAACTTCTGATCCGAATTTTAAGAAACTTGATATGTAGCAAGGACATCACATGTAGTTTTGCATATTACCGGAAAATTTTGATCCTCTAATTTTTGTGGGAGTTATGCCCGTTTGAACTTAGCAATTTACCTTAAATCCTCATGAATAACCTTGTCAGCACCTTGTCTGATTTGTAGGAAACTTAATATGTAGCGAGGACATCATATGTAGTTGTGCATTTTACCTGGAAATTTTGATCCCCTAATTTTTATGGAGTTGTGCCCGTTTGAACTTAAATTTTTTCCACAAATCCTTAACACAACTCATTTGAAATTACTCAACTGACAGCACTGGGGAGACATATGTGTTTGCCTCCAAAACCAAACTTTAAATTCATTTGATCTATAATGACGTGTGCTAATAACATTTCTTCACATATCTCGCGATTCCTTTTATGCTTCGCTTACTGAGCCTTATGATTGAAGAAAATACATGTAGCAATGAGGAATTAGTTCCAGCAAGTAGCATTAAAATATTATTGGAGTATGCAAATCAATTGGATATCTAATTATGTACTACTGCAGAGAAAAATGTAGGCATTTGATTGGACGACAAGCCGTGTACATGAGGTCATATACCCTGTCAAGAATAGATGGGATACAAAATGGCTTCCATAGTTAACCGCTTCGCAAATGAATCGTTAGTTTTTTGCATTTATCCACCTTATAGTTTGGGTATTTTGCAAAAATCATCTGTAAAATTACATTTACTTACTGTAATAATTGTCATCAAAACTCCGCCCGTGACGTAATAATAATAATACGGTTGCGTGTTTGTAAACAAGTTTACCGTTTGTGACGTCATAGTTCAAGGCTGCTCCACCATTTGGTTTAAGGCTAATATACATGTAAAGCAACCATGATATAGATTAACAACTTTCTGCACATAATGCAATGTTGAAATTTAAGAAAAATACAACATGTTCATTTAAAGTTTTAAAGTTATTAGTTGAAATACTAGTATAAAAGTTGTAATGAATTAAGATTTCATTACTCAACTTTCCTTTTTCCCTAGGGCTCTGGCCCTTCCCTCTCTTTAATTGTTCATTTTCAAATTGATCGCTCTGCAGTAGTACATATTCGTTATATGGATTCTTGGCAGTGGTATATGGACTCATATTCCTGTCAAAGTATATATTCTCCCTCGCCTGGGGGCTCGGGAATATAACACTTGACAGGGAATATGAGTCCATATACCCGTGCCTAAGAATCCATATAACTAATAATATTAACAACACACACGTAATTGTTTAATGTACATGTATAAGAACATCCAAATTATGATGTGCACAATTTCCGGTTTTCAAAGATTAGTCAAGATAAAGATTTCTTTTAGTTGAAGCTAAAGGGCGGATAAGTGTTATCCAGAAATTTTCACAAGATTTGAAGAACAAAACATCTAAGGCATATCTCCAATTCACTACAAACTTTTCAAATACGGTAAGTTTCTCATATTGCTGCCTTTCTGTCTATAAGATAGAAATTAAATACAGGATAAACAAGTAATTACAAGTACACATGCAAGCAAATGCATACAGTGTGTTCTAATTCATTCAAGTGAGTGTAAAACGATTTCCTATTATTCTCTTAAGATGACAAGAAGTCTCAAACAAAAGGGTCTGCCAACTTTGCGGAATTGTGCTGTAACAGATCTTACGTGCGTACAGTATCATGAAATTTTAGAGAAAAGAAATGTAAATGCTATGAAATTCATTGTTAATTCTTTAGTAGTTAGGAAGATTTAAAAAAAGAAGGAATTTTTGTCTTGCAGGAGTGGAAGCATTATTGTATCATTTTCCTTATATTTGGTACAAGGAAATGAGGCCATATCTCAAGACATTCTGGAAACCAAATTGAAAGGAGCATGCGTGGAAAAGAATGGACATTCTTATTTAGGAAATTATTCAGTAGACACTACAAAGTTATCAATTTCAAAAATTGTGATTAGAAACCATCCAATCGCTGATACAACAACCAATATATTACCTAAAATTAGTACTGTCACATCGACAACAGCTACTACACCCTCTAAAGCCCCTTTAACAAGTACAGTCTCTACAACAATTAAAAACTCTACAACAACTAAAGTCTCTACAGCAACCAAAGCCCCTACAACAACCAAAGCCCCTACAATAACTGAAGCCCCTACAACAACTGAAGCCCCTACAACAAGTACAACCCCTACAACAACTAAAGTCTCTGCAACAACTAAAGCCCCTACAACAACTAAAGCCCCAACAACAACTACAGCCTCTACAACAACTAAAGCCCCTACGACAACTACAGCCTCTACAACAACTAAAGCCTCTATAACAACTAAAGTTTCTACAACAAGTACAACCCCTAGAACAACTAAAGTCTCTACAACAACTACAATCTCTACAACAACTGAAGCCCCTGCAACAAGTACAACCCCTACAACAACTAAAGGCTCTACAACAACTAAAGTTTCTACATACAAGACAACCCTAGAACAACTAAAGTCTCTACAACAAATACAATCTCTACAACAACTGAAGCCCCTGCAACAAGTACAACCCCTACAACAACTAAAACCCCTACAACAACTAAAGTCTCTGCAACAACTAAAGCCCCTACAATAACTGAAGCCCCTATAACAACAACAACAACTCCTTCCATAACTACAGCCCCTACAACAACTACAGTCTCTACAACAACTAAACCCCCTACAACCCCTACAACTAAATCCTCTACAACAACAACAACAACGGCCCCTTCAACAGCTATAGCCCCTACAACAACTAAATCCTCTACAACAACTCAAGCCCCAACAACAAGTACAACCTCCACAATG
>CAJDSM010017894.1:15000-37890 GCA_903981925.1 Ostrea lurida
CATAGCCGCCCGCTGACACTTAACAAAACAAATTACTTGGTCTGGCCTTAGGCCAGACTGTGCATCATAAAGAACAGATACTTTTCGAACTATTGTTAAAAATGAGACATTTGAAACCCCTGCAACATCAAATTATATGTTAGTAACTTATCTCTTTTAATCATACACAGAGCATATTCTCGTGTATCGCATCGGATGGAATACACAAACACCATATCTGTAAGTCATAATAGAATAAACACGCCAGGTACATAGATGCAAATGCAAAGAAAACGAACAGTGATCAATCTCGTAAGTCTTAGATAGAATACAAAAAGAAGAGTTGGGCAAACACGGACCTCTGGACACACCAGAGGTGGGATCAGGTGCCTAGGAGGAGTAAGCATCCCCTGTCGACCGGTCACACCCACCGTAAGCCCATAGTCTTGCTCAGGTAAACGGAACAATCCGTAGTCAAATCAGTCTATGAAAAACGGCTTAACAATGGCCATGAAACACATCAGACAGCATAGTTCAGTAGGACATGTCATTACTGATGTTATTACATGTATAGTTGAAATTGAGGACCTGGAATCACTTATTTTAAAAGTTCCTAATTTCAGAGAACCTTGGTCATTCATTTGGCGACAGAACTTCATCTCCATATTATAAACTCTGTCAGAGATTATGCCAGACGATGGGTCAAATATGAAAAAAGAATAGAACTTGAAACCTTGCCAGAATGGATAAAACCAAGTTGATTTAAAATACAGTTGTAATAATGAGCCTTACAGACAAAAACATTGTTACAAGCTTTGTCAGCTGGAACTAAAACTTATTTCTCATGTAACTTATCTAATTTTTTTTATCACTTCTGGTTTACGAAACACAGAAGAATAGATGGTATGCACTTTTGTTTTAATTTGTCCAATACGGGATTTTGATATTCTTCTAAATTTGGTATTAGTACTTACACTCCAACTGCTCTTTAAAAAGATGAAAATCTTCAAAATCATGTTTCTGTTTTTGAACACTTTTAATATTCCTGCCAATCGAACGGATGAATATAAATTACCGAACCTATACTGGATTTCAAAACTTCACGAAAACCTTCACAAAGATACATCGCTGGATCTAGTAAATATTCTACCAAGCCCCTGTTTTTACTTGCTTACTTAATCCTCCTCACGCCAAAGGCGTCCACACATCTACTCCAACCATATATATCTATTGTCAGTAATTTGATAGCTTCCCAGATGATTCAAGCTGTTTTTATTCTTTTCGTGATGTCCTTCGCCTTTGAACTTGGGTGTCCTTGTCTTCTTTTCCCATCCAGTACTGAGATGGCTTCTCTGGTGATATCATGCATTTGGTTCCTTCCTTAAAACGGCCTATTTATCTACACTTTTGTCTGGCTATCTATTCCATGATGTCTTTTTGGTTCAGTGTTTGATGTAGTTCACTACTGAAGATAACTCTAGGCCAACGAATTCTGAGTGTAGCTCTTGAGTATCAGTTGACGAACGTTCTCATCTTTCTTTCCAGGTCTTTCCGTAATCGCCAGCATTCACAGCCACACAACAGTACAGATTTAACATTAGTGTTGAATAATTTTATCTTGGTTTTGATGGTAATGTTGTTATTCCAGATTGAATTTAACATGGAGAACACATGCCTAGCTTTTACTATTCTTGCTTTACTCCTAACGAAGACATTGACAGCTGTGAAGGAGCAAGTTCAGACGTATTGTGCAAAAACACATGCCAGAAGTGGTGTAAATCAAATGTGGATTCTGAAAAACTCAAAAGAACTTTTAGTAATCCGAGAACTTTTCCCAAATCAACAACATCAAAATGTATGACTTCTNAAAAACACATGCCAGAAGTGGTGTAAATCAAATGTGGATTCTGAAAAACTCAAAAGAACTTTTAGTAATCCGAGAACTTTTCCCAAATCAACAACATCAAAATGTATGACTTCTCAACACTTTACACTACCATTCTTCAAGATAAATTAAAGATTAGGCTTTTAACTTTATAGGCAGTTGCTTCTTCAACAAAAATGGAAAAAGGAAATATTAATATCTAGTGATCATACTATATCGTTAAACTCCACTCTGATTCTATATGCACACGTACGCTGATATTGCTACATGCTGGAGTACCTCATTGATAATATCTCTATAGGTTTTAATGATCAGGTTTTCCAACAGTCTGATGGAATTACCATGGGCACGAATTGTGCTCCTGTGTTACCTGACCTGTTTTATATTCTTACAAGGCAAAATCCATTCAAAAGCTTCTACAGAGAAGAAGAAATACCTAGGGGTGACCTTAATTCGACACATCGAAAACGTATCATCTATTAATAATTTTCATTCATATATCGAGTCGATATATGCCAGCAAACTAGGAGACACCACAGAGTCTTCCATATCTGCTTCGTACTTGGATATTTTATTGAACATAGATATTAATGGCAAACTAACAACTGAATTTTATGACAAACAGAGCTATTTCACCTTTTCCGTCGTCATCTTTCCATATTTATGTAGCAATATTCCATCATCACCTGCATATGGTGTGTATGTTTCTCAACTGATTCGATATGCAAGCATTTGTTCTGCATATGATAATTTTTTGAATCGAAGCAGGCTATTTACAAACAAGCTGTTGTTGCAAGGGTTTGAACACTAACGTTTATAGTCAGTATTTTGCACATTCTATGGTCGTTATAAAGATTTTGTGTGGCAGTATGGCCTGCCATTGGGTAAAATGTTGTCAGAGAGGTACCCACCAAACATGGGAACGGAAAACTTTTGCATTAATACCTTTCGCGCTTAAATGAGTTTTCCGTTCCAAAGTTTGATGGATATCTACATCACCCGAAAAAATTATAAGATTCATTTCTTAAATCAACATATTCAGTCATCGTAACACCTACTCTGTCTTAAATTGGAACGGCTCTACTTGTATTCCCAAGTTTTATTAATAGACAAGCGCAAAACGATAAATCTTTAAGAACTACGTACAGCACATCATTTAAAAAGTGTTTACATAGGAAAGGATTGTCGTTCTTTTTATTAACCCTATTGTTCTTCAACAGCCAAACTCTCTAGAACATCGTCTTTGATATAACAACAAAATAGGAAGGTACTAAAGTTGGAGAAAAAACGAGGTGACAGTGTGTATTGTAGGATACTGCATAATCTAATTGTGGCTTGGAAAATCCTTGGGAGTTTTTAAATTCAGGAAAGTAGAGCTTCTGTTCCCAGATTAGATGTCAGATCATCACAGTCAAGCTAAATTTTGTTAATCTTTTACAGCCTAATTCGCTCGTCATTGTCTTTTCTTCAGCTTAAAAAGAATATGTAAAATAGCGCTTGACATGCCTCAAATGTTGTGTACTTGATGAAAAAATCTACAAGAGACAGCAGTTCGTTAGTCTTTGCACTTGGCATCTTTAATTCAATTTATTCAATAAGCATTGAATCTTTTGTGAATTTGATAAACGATTTTTCTAAATCCTCAAGCTGTACTTTCTCTTTCTCCCTCTCGAAGACACCCTACATACATGTAATATACAAATCTAGTAACATTCAAAATCTTTTCAAATATTCATTTCTTTTTAATGCACGGTAAAGCTGATTTTTCCCCCTTCCGAATCGATAGGGCACCCTTCGTACCCGGACAACCAATTGAAAATAAAACACCAAATGTAGAATGCACACATAAATCCGTCTTCATAGTTTAATGTTTGTATAGATGTTTGTATAGATGACTCCAAAAGATTTTAATTCTATTTGCGTATAATCTTTACCGATCAAGTTACCCTGTTGTTCTAACACTTTCCCCGTGACATTGTCTTTACCTGATAAATCTTCTGATCATCAACAAATTATGAAAACTCTTTCCTTAAAATATATGGTGACGTTTTGTTTTATTTTATTCCTCGATAAATCAAGTGCATGCTCAATGTAGACTAGAGAGGCTTATTTGCCTTTCCTTCCTCATGATTTTTTTTTTTTTTTTTTTTAAATTTTTTAGGTTTTTTTTTTTTTTGGTTAAAGATTTACAGATTTTGAAAGAAATGACACATAAGTTCATAGCCGTTATAAATTCGTTTTCAAATCATTCTTTTTAAATTTATACATGCATGTACACGTAATTAGCAAATTGAACTTTTTTAATGATACGATAGAGCTTTCGATGTATTATATCTCTCCTTTATGATATGTCTCTTGGACATTTTAAGCATACACGTATTTAAGCAAAAATGTATATATTTAAACACACTCCTAAACATCAATAGATTAGATAAAATAATTCTTATCGGCTAAGGTACAAATTTGCTAAATTTCACCTTTCGTCGAAAAGAAATACAAACAGAAAATGTGTAAACGTTTTGAAACGAATCAAAGTACAGCGCATGCTCATACGCAAACAATGTAATGGGGTCCGAACACAATATCATAGAATAGTCTACGATGGATTCAAAATTATTGAAATCTGCGAATAAAAGGTATCTTTGATATATAAATTCATACCATGATTTACAATGAATATACAGTACTCTCAGTTTTATTTCCATCATATTTAGTTTTGTATAAACATTTTTTTTCTTTAGAGATTTGGAAACAACAAATCCAACACGCAGAGGAAATTATGACAATTTTGCTGGGGACCTCCCGATACGGATAAGTGATGATTCTGAAAATTTTGGAGAGGCTAGTAACTACTCTAGAGAGTGGATGAACAAGATTACAAGCGAGGATTTCCGAAAGGAATATACTGATCGCTGTTTCAGGGTGAGTGTCAATTCTTCTTGTGATCTCGAAATACTGAAACAGTTATCTGGAAATTAAAAGAAAAGGTCTCGAAATATTGAAACTACTGGAAGATTTCGAAATTTCGAATTTTCTCAAAATTATGAGAAAAGTTCAGTTTTGAGATAATGACCAGCATTGTCCATTGTATTCTTCGGGCAAAATAAAAATGTTGGAAAGTCCATTTTTTACTTGTGATTTAATCTAAAATTAAATTTCATGCCGACAAACTTCCTTTGATCTAAATTGTAATTTTATTTCTTGTTGTTTAATTGCATTTTTTTTTCTGGGTTTTTTGTTTTTGTTTCTTGGGTTATTTTTTTTTTTTTTTTTGTTTTTTTGTTTTTTTTAAACTAAAACCTGCTTCATAAACTTGTAAAATCGTCAACCTATACACTACCTCTGATGTGTATCTCATGGAAATTACGTCAACTCCACAGTGTATTTCATTTCAGCATACTAGTAACCATCAGCAATAACACTCTGTGCATTTCAAATACCATAGAATGTTGTTACGTAAAGCATTGTCTTAGCAGATCTATAATGGAGTTCGTACGTATAAATCTGTAAGTCGACCTGTGGCACTCTCTTGTTTGTAAATTCTTAATAAGTATGCTCTCTATTGAATTGTAGAAATTAAGGCTTGGTTTTTAATGTAAAATTATCAGTCTGGAGATACTAAGCATTAAAGGAATGAATGAATGTAGAGGTACTATTGCATACGTGACAAGCTTGATTTTCGTACATGCAGTATTTACATAAGCAAGTCGTAAGCAACCATAGACACCATCAACTTCCGTTGCAAAAGAATTTCGAGATTACATAATAAGTATCTCCAAATTATTTTATCTTGAAATTATTTGAAAAGATATCATATTGGCTTGACATACATGTATATATTGAATATTATATACTTATACCATGGGTTTTCATACAACGTACTGTATATGCAATCAGCTTAATCTATTTGTTAAATATGACACACCTGAATCTTTTTCGAGTCGAAGGGCTATATATTGGCGAGATCCCTCGTTACTGCACATGAAAAATAGATAAAAGGTTATAGTAAATAAGATACCGATATTTACATTTGAAACGTTCATTTTATGAATATGATGAGTTAGTTCTGCTTTGTTCCTTTTTTGTTGGCTTGCTACTTATCCACATTATATATTACGAGGCAAGACCTGTCCACCGCCGCAATGTTTGTAAATCGGGATGTGGAATGTAATATCATTTCACCATGCCTGTTTGAAGGAGTGTGCACGTATAATTGCGTACTAATATTGAATTTCTATTATGACGTACGGGTCGAGCCTCTGTTGGTGGACTGTTCAGTCCCGAGGGTCTCTACAGCCCAGTTGCTATGAACTATTTTACTAGTTGAAATACGGATATGTATTTAATTGCAGTGATAAATTTAGAAATTCAATATCAAAAATTAAGGATTATCTCCGCTCAGGCAAATAGCTCTGATCCTTCGAAGTATTTGGCCCCAATCTTTTGGCACTACATGTGATCACTTTTATCAAAAGTTTACTTTCATGTTTCTGATTCCAACACTTTCGGTTTGAGGCAATCACTGAATGAGACATAATTTGTCGAAATGCGCATCTGGTGCATAAAAATTGGTCACCGTTATATGATTTATATTATAGACCCCCTAGGGTCGAGGCCTCTGCTGGTGTGACTGTTAGTCCCGAGAGGTTTCTACAGCCCAGTTGCTATTGCACTATGTTACTAGCTTGAAAATTACGGGAATGTATATTAGATTGCAGTGATAAAATTAGAAATGTCAATAATAGGAATTTAAGGATTATATCTCCCACTCAGGCATAGCTCCTGATTTTTCGAAGATCTTTGGACACCCCAATCTTTTGGACTCACACTTGATCACGTTTTATCAGTTTTACTTTCAGTTTCTGATTTTACCATCATTTCCCGGTCTGGAGGCATTCAACTTGAAGAGTTGCATAATATTGTCGAAAAATTGGCATCTGGTGTGCTATAACAAATTAGGTACCGTGTATGATAGTATTATATTTTACAACAATCGGCAATCCTCGGCTAACTTCGTCACGCTCCGATATTAGAAACCTCGGATGGTGAATGGTGAGGGATATGCATCTGATTTGACTAACATTGTTACCTGTTTACTCATTCCACCTCCCGCTTGGACTTGTTCCTTCGGTACTAGACGACTTTCTCCATGTGATGCAAAGTTTCAGAAAGAAAAAATAGACTTGGACCGATTCACTGCGGGGAATAATTGTAAGTTATTTGCAACCCGTTTGCTTGCTGATAGAACGGTCAGTAAGTGAGAGCCGACAAAACGGATTATTTTGTATCTTGAACACGTGAATTCAATATATCCAATATTGGCAACGCAATCCGATCACAACCCGAGGTCAAGTGTGCGAGGTACGAAGCCAGCGCCTGGGAGTTCCGAGTGTATTTACAAAGGCTTCAGTTCAAAAATGCGGGAACGTAATTAATAAGTAACAACATTTCCAGTCTACGTTCGAGGGGGGGGGTGCACCTTTTTTCTATGTTGATATACCAGTGGTAAAGAGCAACGGAAATCAAAATGTAGAACTGTTTAAAAATTGCATAATCCGCATACACAGTCCATAATTCATCGAATCATTAGATTTTTCATCACCACTGCTTCAGTTCATATTTTTGCGCACAGGCGGATATGTAGAGGGACCCCCTCCCTTTCTTGCGACCAAACTTATTAGTATAGCTAATTTAAATTATTCCTAAAATTCACTTTCAAAATCCTAAATTTCAGGAGCTTCCAGACGCTTCGCCCCTGGACCCCAACTTGGGCTTCACCATCGACTTGAATTATTCCTAAAATTCACTTTCAAAATCCTAAATTCCAGGAGCTTCCAGACGCTTCGCCCCTGGACCCCAACTTGGGCTTCACCATCGACTTGAAGCTTTTTGGTCAACAGATCAGAACACCCCTCACCTCACCCCACCCCTCCCACCCACTTTCGACATATCCTGAATCCGCCACTAATAAATAGGTCACAACATTGCAGCATACTATTAAATTTAGTTTTAGCAGTTTGATATTTCATTTATATCTGTACAATTTGTAAATACTCATGTGTGTTGGTCCATGCAGGATGTAGTTTGTGCGGCTTGTCGATTCATTTAGAAATAAATTTATAAAATAATTTTAAAAAGTGTTATTTTAATAAAAAAAAAAATATACAATAAAAAAAGAAAATGTGGATCAACTTAAGAAACAGAAAATCATAGACTGTGAAATGAATGTTGATATAGTCTTGTACATGTAAATTTTACCATCTCAGCACAAGAGCAAGCATTCTCACCATCTTGCCTGCCAGCTACCATCATGCAATACATCCTTTCGCAAATTCTCATTGTTCCGGCCAGGAAATAGAATGCAATACTACCAGGAAATGTGTTGTTCAAAACATCTGAAACCTTCAGGGAATGGGTTTTGAGACTTGCAGATTTTTTAAAAGTTTTTACTTGTAACTCTTTTAGTGCGCTCTCTGTATACGTATGACAGGATAATCAGTCAGTTGGTAGTGACTATTACCAGGCAGAACCAGAATTATTTGATTTTCTAGACTGCTAATTCTTTGTTTCTTGAGGTGGTTCACATTGTCTATTTTCATCTAATATTTGTTTTATTTCTGTTTGTTTGGTAATTTTTTTTTTGGTTGTTTTTTTTTTTACTTATTTTTTTTTTTTTTTTTTAAATATTCTTTATTTCTAAAAACATATTTATCTTTTTAATTATTCTTAGCGAGAGAATCTCACCAGTTACGACTGAGTTGACTTTTGGACTTTAGATTAATGAGCCATCATTATTATTTCGTGCATTGTAGATCATTAGGAATTCAATATGATTGGAAACAGAAAACGCCTGTATTTTGGGGCAAAGAAAACTAAAAGACGTTTTATACCGCCTTATCAATTTACGCATACAATTAAACATTATTGATCACCTCATGTGTGGATAAGATTCAGTCACGCGTAAACATGGTGATCATCGCCCGGTTATAGGTATCAAGGTATAACACTCAGACACTAGCTATTGATTATGAAGTTATGCAATCTATTTGATTTTCGGAAAATGGGATTTTTCATTTTTTTTTTTATCTCGTATCTATGTTTTAGTGCTCAACAATGAAGGAATGGGGAAGTATATCATCTGTTACAGGTTTTAAGAAAATAGTCCTAAGAATAGTACTCGTGATATTTGAAAAGGTTAAGTCCCAGCTAAATTTAATGAGTCCCAGAACAATTTGGCTTAGTCATGATTTGCTACTGTAGTACAATAAACAACCATGATTTTTTAACATAAATGTTTTTATTGTAATAAAGTAAACAGAATATATACATTCAGTGTTACTTTTGTTCAAAATAAATCGCAAAGTAATATTCGTTAATTTAAAAAGGGACATGGAAACGTTTCAAGCTAAAATGTTTAGATTTTAGATTTTAATTTTTAATGTTTACAATGCTCACTTAGGGTATTTCTAATGATCAGCAAAATTTGAGCTTCATTTGTTGAGTTACAAGTGACCACAGAATCTGACATATCTACTTATTTTGATATTTTACTTAACATTGACTTAATGGCATGACTGACACTACATTATATGATAAGCGTGATGACTTAACTTTCAGTTTGCAATCGTCAATTCCCTTTCTATGTAGTTAATATACACTATCACCTGCTTATGGTGTGTATATTTCGCAGTTGATTCGATACGCAAAGCGCATTGCTATGCGTATGAGGATTTTTTAAAGCGAGGCCAACTAGCTGACAAAAAAGTTGATGCTGCAGGTTATAACGCATCTCGTTTAAAGTATCATTTCGCAAATTTCTAACGTCGCTATAATACCTTGTTTGCGATTACAATTTCACTAAAGTAATATGTTGACTGATTGTTTTCATACCCTTTGTAGACTGTATTTCCTACTGGATTCCGTTTACTTTATTCGACTAAGGGCTCTCATGTCGGAGGTCGTGTTGCCTACACTCGATTTTGTATATGTTTTTTTGGATTATGATACTTTTGACACAGATGTTAACTTTCGCCTTTTTGATACAGCACTTGCAATTCTTCGCTATGTAACAAGGCTCAGCCTGTTTTTGTTACCTATGATTGAATATTGTTGTATACGTTCGTTTAAAGCAGATTTTTTCAAATTTCAAGTTCATTCTGAACACAATATAATATGTTTCTAGTGATTCTCACATCTCATTTGTTTTAAACATGGTATTTTCTGTGAAAATCTTTTGTAAATAAAAACAAGGCTCGAGCCTGTGGTTACATGCAAAGATGTATGCGTATTTCTTGAAGATCAAACAAATACGTTCAATTTTTGCTGACCATTAAATACCATAAGTGAGCATTTAGTAACATTAAACGAAAATCTAAAACCATTAATTTTTAGCTCGAAACGTGTCCAGGCCCGCTTAAAGGGGCATGGACACGTTCTGACTTTAAAATATGTTTAGATTTAATTTTCTTTTCAATGTTACAATGCTCACTTTATGATATTTAATGGTCAGCAAAAAAAATGAAGCGTCATTTGTGAGTTATCAGTGAAGATACACCACTTTAAGTCTTCAGATGATAACAAGACTCGAGCCTTGTTATATGTTTTTAACAAAGTTGCTTTACAGAAATTTCCAACGTTAAAACAAAATGAGATGTGAGAATCACTAAGGAAACTGTTTAATTTGCGTTCAGAATGAACTTGTAATATGAAAAAATCGCTTTAAACGGAACGTATACTAGCATATTAATGTAGGTAAACAAAACATGACTCAAGCCTGTTTACTTAGTAAGAATTGCAAGTGCTCTATCTCACTTAATAATTCAACAAATGGCGTTCAAATTTTTGCTGACCATTAGAAATCCCTAAGTGACCATTATAACATTAAAAATGGAAATCTAAAATTTTGAACATTTTTAAGCTCAGAGAACGTGTCCATGCCCCTTTAAATACCTCAAAAGCATATATATCCACGCATACTGAAGAAAACAACTGTACATATGTATAAGAAAATTAAAGAGTTTTTTGATGTTTAACTTCGTTTCCCGACCGGAAGTTATGATCCCGACCGGAAGATATGATTCAGTAAACCCGTGGGGATCCGAGTTAGAATAGGTCCTCAGCATCCCCTTGCGTGTCGTAAAAGTCGACTGAGTCATTCAGATGAGACCACAAAAACCGAGGCCCCGTGTCACAGCAGGTGTGGCACGATAAAGATCCCTCCCAGCTCAAAGGCCCCGAGTGCCGAGCATAAGCCTAAATTTTGCAGCCCTTCACCGGCATTGGTGATGTCTCCACATGAGTGAAATATTCTCGGTGGGACGTAATAAAACAATAAATATTAATCAATGATGCAGACTGCTTTATCTCCCGATATATATATTTTTTAATTTTGAAATGCACGAATTTCCTCGTTATCCGGGACGCGTCCTCTGACAAGTATATATAATTACATGTATATATAAGGAACAAGTGCATTATTTTAACAGTTTTGACTGGTCGCGGTGGCTCAGTGGTAGAGCTCTCGCCTCGTGATCCGGAGGTCGTGCGTTCGATCCCCGTGCTCGGCACCCGGCCGCGTCAAACCTAAGTAGAGATTGCCTCGGCATTTAGAAGTGAGAATCACGGGTCTTTCGGATATGACCTTAAAAACGGAGGTTCCGGACGTGTCACACGCAGCATGTGTGGCGCGTAAAAGAACCCTAACTGCTAATAGCCATGAGTGCTAAGCATAGGTCTAAATTTGCAGCCCTTCATCGGCAATGGTGACGTCTCAATATGAGTGAAACATTCTCGACGGGACGAAAAACAACAAATAATCAATCAATCAATTAACAGTTTTGAACAAGTATTGATCATATATATTATAAATTATAACAGGCAAATGGTTTTCTGGCATTTTGGAAAAGTCACGGTCACTCAGAACATGTATATATACGTATATCTTATATAATGAAAAAGTTCCTTATTTCAACAGTTTTTGAACAAGTATTGATCATATATCACATAAATAAGTAACAAGCAAATGACATTCAGTCAAAGGTGACTCAAGGCCATTTTGTAAAGGTCAAGGTCACTCAGAATTTCGAACAGGTATTGATCATATGTTGCACAAACAAGGAATAGGAAAACGACTAACAGGCAAAGTTCACTCAAGGTCATTTTGTAAAGGTTGAGCTCATTCAATATTAATTAACCATATAAATTGGCGAAATTAACAATTTGTTAATCATCCAAATATGAAGCAGATATGTGAGATTTTGTGGTACACCCTTTATTTCGAGTTAGTGGGGATATATCAAAAGGACATATATATGAAAATTATGATTGTTAAATGATAAAACATCATCTATATGTAAGATTGAAAAAAAGGGTTTTTGTTTTTTTGTTTTTATCCCGTAACAGAGAACTCTGCTTCGTATGAATTTAAACATAAGTCTGCCAATAAGGGAATAATTAATGCCCATAGGAATACCAACGGATTATTGGAAGACATAGTCTCCAAAGACTTCATAAATATTATCTATAAGAAACCCATGTTCTTTATCTTATCTACTTCAGAGTACCTGTGTGGGCAATCAGAGTGGTTTCTAAGAAAATATGTATCTTGTTTCCCAACGACCAGGAAATTGTATTTTCAAGTGCCGTTTTTGTTCAAAAAGCAATTGTTCAAAAAAAAAAAAGCCGAGATTTTAATTTATCGTGAGGAATTGTTGTGTAAAATGTGGAAAAATTATACGTTTTGAAACAGTCGATTTTAGAAAAAAATCTCATGACTTGAAGTTTTCTTACAGCTCTTTAGAGTTTTTGAGAATCCACATCTGATTGACACCACTTCTGGGATATGTAGTGGAACAGTATCTCTGAAGTGACTCTGTATATATATGAAACTATCCATACACAATGAATTATCAACAATTAAGGTGAACTAGTAGTATTTTCCTTGTTGTAGGTGGCCTTACGACACAACACGAGGATTGCATCACCTGGTGCACAGCTGGGTCACCTTTCGTCAGACTATGAAGATTCTTTATACACCACAGCGAAACCCACCAAATACAAACGACGGATCATCGCCGCCATTATCATCAGCTGTTTAGTCGTTCTGGGAGCAGCTACAGCCGTTGTCGTTATTTTTGTAAACAGATCAAACAAAACAGGTACTGAATTAGAGAAGGACATTTTTGATGTGTTATGTTTCCAGTTGTGACTATCAAAAAGACAAAAATTTCTGACCGGTGGTCATGTGTAAAGTTCAAGAAAAAAATGAATAGGCTTTTATCAGATATATATCCAAACTCATCGTAAAATTTAAAGAAGCCAAGCTATTCAGAGAATTCAAATACATGTATGTATTGTCTCGTTCCTTCGTAATAGTACAGTGTAAATAAGGTTTGTATTCCTTAGTCAATGTCTAAATAAATTACCTTTGAGAAGTTGTACAATCAAGGTGGACTGGTTGACAAATTGTGTTTAGTTTTTCTGAGGTTTGTAAAATATGTTGCTCTGTTGAAATAAGTACAATTTATAAAGTAGATAACGTTATCTTGAAAAAAAAGTCTCTGTATGTTATAATGATCTGTTTCCAAAATTGTGCACAGTTTTGTAATCATAAAACTGGTTTCCTTTTGTAAACTTGCAGCGCGTGATGATAAATATCTCTGAATCCTAGCTGCAGAACTTTCGCTTTCTGTAGAAAAAAATGGGATATATACCAAATACTTACTAATCCACCATCCAAATAAACCTTCAATTTCAAGCGTAACTTTCTGGCATTCGATTCAACATTATCAACTCTATTCTCCAAATATGATAAAAAAATCCTTTGGCCTTTTAAAGCATATTTGGTCACACCCATGAGGCCGGGTCCTTGGTTCATAAATTTCACAAATTTCCAATGAGCATCTTTTTAATAACAAAATGTATTTGTGAAGCATTGATACCCAGGGTTACAGCAAAGTGGAAATGTAAGACATTGTAGTTGAAAATATTGTAGCAAACAATATTTAGAATGTAAAGAAATTATCATTTTGCTCACCTTTAATTTAGAGCTCAAAGTCAAGAGCGCAAAGTCAACAAATTTAATACCAATGGAAAAGTCTTTTCACAAAAAATGCACGTGCTAAATATAAAAGCAGTGCCTTTTACAATTTGTAAAATATAGCTAATATTTTTTAAAAATAGAAAATTATAAAAGTAAGTCAAATATCAATATAAAGGCCACAAGGTCTTGCTATACACATACCAAATATCAAAAGTCGACCTCTTGTGGTGTGAAAGATATGACTAAGGTTAAAGGTTCTTTTGCCACAGACAGACATGCAGACCGATTGGCGAAAATCTCTATGCCCCCGGATCTTCAGTTCCGGGGCCACAACACATTCAAACTGACAGGATACATTTTCAATAAAGATCAGCTCTTTGCGTAGTCAGTATAGGTCGCTGGTAAATGGGGTCCTCGTTTGTTACTGTATCTAAATTCGTACTTCTTCGAATTTGACCAATATGGAATTAATTCATCTAAAATATTTAACCAAAAAATATATGTTTTGTATGTGCATAACGATAATATTGAAACATACAAATATGGAAATGAGCAATATTAGAGTTGACAGGCAACCTAACATAACAATATAAACAGACAAAATTATTGAGTTTTTAGTTAGAATTGGCTTTGATAAATACTTCAAGGTATGTTTTTCGATACATGCATAGTGGAGGTATTGGATTCCTTGGTTGTAGGTGATCTTTAGGGGGTTGGTGACAATCAATACACGAACTAATTTCCAAAAATCCTTGTTAATACATTGAGCATTGGAAAAAAACACACCAATTTTAGACTTACTATTTCAGTCTAAACCAAACATTACCCATGTTATTCTTTCTCTTTCAGAAACATTAAACAAAGTCAGTAAGTATTATTGAAATGACTCAATCTTCTTGTATCTTGAAAAGAAAATCAGTACAGTACATGTATATTGAACCCATCGCATGTTAACTTCGCCTTTTTGTATATGCTTATAATCAATGCGATATGGCTATGTCGTAATGCGTTCTCATATGACATTGTGTCTTATGCACCACATGGTGGTTTTTTTTACAACTATTATTATTCAGACGGTTTATAGATATGATATCAGATTCAATTTATTTAATTTCCTTACTCCAATTTGAATATATTATATTTACCAACTGAAAATGAATATTTCGTTTTGATACACTAAATTTGTTTTACAGTTGCGTAATGTTTTTAACAAGGAAATAAACAAAATATCAATATGATTTTTCTTCCTTTTGATGTAAATAATCATATTCTGCCGTGTGCAAATATACATTCGAGACTCGAGTAGATTTTGAAGTCATATTATGTATCTTTGAGGTTATTTTATTCACATAGCATAATTCTTTATTATATTTTGGCAGTTATTTCCAGTCTTTCGCATATGTAATACAATAAGATAAGTCCTCCCATGTATCCAGTGTTGACTATATTTTTTAATATATTACTATTTTTATCCTATCGGCGAGGTGCAAGGAATAGAATACAATCAATCCATTAGAAAAAGTCACACCTTAACTAAAATTACTCCAAATCTAAAAATTACACAAAACCAGAAAATTATTCAGAAACCGAAAAATTGCATCCAATGAGAAAATTACACTCAAAACGAAAAATACACCAATCAGAAAACTACAAATTACACCCAATCAGAAAACTACACTCAGTCTGAAAATTACACCAATCAGAAAACTACACTTAAAACGAAAATTACACGTATCAGAAAACTACACGCAAACCAAAAATTACACCCAATCAGAAAACTACATGTACACTGAAACCAAAAATTTCATCAATCAGAAAACTACACTCAGTCTGAAAAGTACACCAGTCAGAAAATTACACCCAATCAGAAAACTACACTTAAACCAAAAAATTACACCCACTCAATAAACTACACTCAAACTGAAACTTAAACCAATCAGAAAACTACACTCAAACTGAAAATTCCACCAATCAGAACACTACACTCAAACTGAAAATTACATAAATCAGAAAACTACACTCAAACTGAAAATTACACCTATCAGAAAAGTACATGCACACTGAAAATTACAACAGTCAGAAAATTACAGGCAAATTGAGAATTGTGGCTGATTTAAAATTCTCCCCATTCTGAAAATTGCACCGAATTTGATGGGTGAAATTTTGCGTTGGGATGCATTTGATCGCAATTCCCTTATTTTATTTTCAAGGATTGAAATATCATTCAATGATTACTACTTCAATTGTAATTTTTTTTTTACAACGATTGAAGACTTTTTTGTCCAATTTTTCTTCTTTCTATTATTATTGGTAACAAAAATATGGTCAAATTACTGTCACTTAATAATTGTAAAACCGATTTATCCTAGCACAAGTGTACGCTGAAGTGACGATCAACCAAAAGTTTACTCCCGAACTAAGGAATCTGTCATCACCGAGTGGTCAAGAATTCGTCAACAAGTTCACAGATAGTGTAAGATTTGCTTTTGATCGAATACAGGTTGTTTAAATTTTCATTTTCAAAAACTGTTTTACATTAACTTTATTCAATCCATTCTTTAAACTGTTTATAATTTTAACATCTATTCTCTCAGCCGTGCTGTGCACATCCTATCTGAAGTGACACCAATAGCGTTTATGTTTAAAACCATGTTATGCAAGTCCAAGGCAACATTGCAGCTCTGTTTGTTTCCCAGTAAATCATAACAGAAAAACATGTTAAGTTGTAAAAATTTGTCATTTATTTAAAATGACGAAAAATGTTAATACTAAGATAAAAATACATCTAGAAATTGGCTGGGAGACAAACCGGCGCCTTGACTAGCAAAGTAAGATATGAACGTATTAGAACATTGTTACAAACCACAATATTGTTACAAAACACAAATGCAATAGAAATAGAACATGAATCTTTACTGGAAACAAAAATGGTGCATAAAAAGGCAAATGAAATACAATTTAATGAAATTTAGGGTATAGAAATATTACGAATGTGAAGGACGGAGTGGAGGTGGCGGTTGCGTTTATTCTTTTGTGAATTTCTTTGTGCCTGCACACTCCAAATAAAACAAAGGAATGACGCTTTGCGCTTTGATCTGATTGGCTGAAGCTTACACACAAAAGTATTACGTAATAAACAAAGAACTACGGTAAGAACGGCTTGTGAATTAGGACGGGTCCATTATGAGGCTGGATTACCACAGCATGCCCGAATTGAATATTGGTTTGAAATGTCTAAAAGGGGTTTGAGCGTAAAAAATACAACACAAAAACACCTTAAATGAGATGACATAATATTAAAACAATTTAAATACACAGTGTTAACATAAATTGCTTTATTAAAAAATAAACCTTATTTGCGGTGGAAAAAAAAGTAACTGCCCGTTCATTCATGAGGTTTTGGACCCTATTTAAAGCATTTTAGATTTCTTATCTAGATTTTGTTGTTTGTTTATACACGTGCATTCCTTTCCTGCATTAGCTATCGGCTAAGTACAAAAAGGCGAAGTTAACATTGTGTCAAACGTAATCACAATCCAAAAAACACATACAAAATCGAGTGTAGGGCAACACGGACCTCCGACAAAAGCGACATGTTTTGATCTATGCATGCTCAAGGTTATCAATGTTTGTATCATGTACAAAATGCATCAAATGTTTAAAACAGAATTCTCTAATTTACTCCTTATCATTTTCTAGTCTTCTCCACTGTTAAACATATAAGAATTAAGGGTTATCTCCCTCAGGCATAGCTCTGATCCTTCGACGTATTTGGCTCCGGTCTTTGGCACTCCATTTTTCAGCTCTTCAAACTTTTAATTACATGGTTTGGATTTCCAAAATTTTGGTATGAGCATCACTGAAGAGACATCGAAATGCGCATCTGGTGCATCAAAATTGGTACCATATAAGATTAACACAAGAAGCAATTGGTATATTTGTCATATAATGAGTAATGTCTGCAGTAGGAAATTTTGTGCGATTTGATCCGTAAATATTTTATATACTGCTTTTCCTATTTCTCCGTTTGTATGATACCTATATTTACCTATGTATACACATTTTAAAAGGTCTTAAATTCAGAGAACCTCGTCGGTCATTTCCGCCGGAGGGGGGTATACTGTGTTACCCCTGTCCGTCCTTCCGTCCGTCCGAAACAAATATTTTCGTCGCACTTTTCTCTGAAACTGCATATCACAGCCAATTTATATTTGGTGTATGGCTTTATTTAGGGGTCCTCTACCGTGCTTACCGAATTCAGACATTTCGCATGTTAACTTCCTGTTCAACGACTTCGTTTAATATTTTGTAGTCTTAATGTGAAATAAATATTTTTCGTCGCACTTTTCTCTGAAACTGCATAACACAACCAATTTATATTTGGTGTATGGCTTTATCTAGGGGTCCTCTACCGTGCTTACCGAATTCAGACCTTTCGCATGTTAACTTCCTATTCAACGACTTCGTTTAAAGGGGCATGGACACGTTCTGAGCTAGAATGTTTAGATTTTAGAATTTCCATTTTTTAATGTTGACAAGCTCACTTTGATATTCTAATGGTCAGACGAACAATGAACGTCTTCGTTGAGTTACAAGTGAGATACAGCACTTATAAGTCTTCACGTGTAAACAAGGCTCGAATCTTGTTATTGTTTCAATAAAGATGCTTCAACAGAAATTACCATGTTAAAACAAAATGAGAATGTGAAGAATCACTAGGAACTGTTAATTGTGTTCAGAATGAACTTGTAATATGAAAAAATCTGCTTTAAACGGAACGTATACTACATATTCAATGTAGGTAAAACAAAAACATGACTCAGCCTTGTTTACATATTTGAAGAATTGCAAGTGCTCTATCTCACTTGTAATTCCAAATACAATGGCGTTCAAATTTTTGCTGACCATTAGAAATACCTAAGTGACCATTATAAACATTAAAAATGAAATCTAAAATTTGAACATTTTTAGCTCAGAACGTGTCCATGCCCCTATTAATATTTTGTAAGTCTTAATGTGAAATAATATTTTTCGTCGCACTTTTCTCAGAAACTGCATATCACAAGCCAATTGATATTTGATGTATGAACTTCATCTAGGGGTCCCCTACGCGCTTACCGAATTCAGACCTTTTGCACGTCAACTTCCTGTTCAACGACTTCTTTAAAATTGTAGAGTCTTAATGTGAAATAAATATTTTTGTCGCACTTTTTCTGAAACTGCAATTCACAGCCAATTGATATTTGGTGTTATGACTTCATCTAGGGGTCCCCTACCGCGCTTACTGAATTCAGACCTTTTCGCATGTCAACTTCCTTTCAACGACGTCTTTAAATTTGTTTAGTCTTAATGTGGAATAAATTTTACGCCATACTTTTCTTCTGAAATTGCGTATCCAAAGACATTTCATATTTTGTATATACTTCGTCTAGGGGTCCCACACACCACTTTACTAAATTCAGACCTTTTGCATGTCAACTTCTATTAACTAATGTAGTCAATATTTTTTTGAGTATTGCTGCAAAATTATTGAGTCTTTATGCGAATAGATATTTCGTTGCACCTTTTTGCTACTGCACATCATAGCCACTTGATATCAACCTTACCAAAAGATGAACAAATTTCTAGGAAGCAACTTTATTTACCTTAGAAGCGGGGTATCCTCAGTGAGCAGTAGCTCACTATTCCGTTGGGAATAGAACTTTCGTCTTCATTATAAATTTTGTCGAAAATTATGTCAGACGATGGGCCTAATATGAAAAAAACTTATACCTTGTCAGAATGATTACAATGTATATGAATATTAAAATCCCGTATGAGACAGATACAAACAAAAGTGCGTACGGTTTATTGTCTACTAAGCTTGAAATAACGGATATGTATTTAATTGCAATAGTAAAATTAGAAATTCATATCAAAATTAAGGATTATCTCCCTAGGCAGCTCTGATCCTTCGAAGTATTTGGCTCCAGTCTTTGGCACAACATTGTTCACTTTTACTTTCATGTTTCGGATTTCCAACATTCGGTTTGAGCATCACTGACAACGAGACTAATTTGTCGAAATGCGCATCTGTGCATCAAAATTGGTACGTATATGATTTATATTATGACCCCTGGGTTGAGCCCTCTGCTGGTGGGACTGTTTGTCCCCAGGGTCTCTCACGCCCAGTTGCATTACTATGTTACTAGCTTGAAATACAGATATTATTTAATTGCCAATAGTAAAATTAGAAATCACGATCAAATTAAGGATTATCTCCCTCAGGCATAGCTCTGATCCTTCGAATATTTTGGCTCCAGACTTGACACTACATGGTTCACTTTTACTTTCCATGTTTCGGATTTCCAACATTTCGGTTTTGAGCATCACTGAAGAGAGCATAATTTGTCGAAATGCGCATCTGGTGGCATCAAAATTGGTACCTGATATCATGATTATATTATTCTGCTGTGTTTCGTAGACCAGAAGTGATAAAATAATTAGGACATGAAGAATATGTTTTGGTTCCAGCTGACAAAGCTTGTAAAATTTGTTTTTTGTTGTATGGTTCATTATTACAAACTCATTTTAACGAACTTTGCATTAACTCCACATTGCATTAGTAATCTTACTTACACCCAATTGCTCTTTCAAAAGATAAATCCTTCAAAAACAATCATTTAATATCCTTCAATGGGACGGGTACATGAGTTACCGTACCTATCTTGATTTCAAAATTTTCACAAAAACCCTTTGTCATGTCATGTGTTTGATAATACATGTATATAGGGTTTGCAATGAAATCATTGTAATATTATAATTGTGAATTAATTTCTTTTTAGGTTTGGATTCAGTCTTAACAAATTTATCATCTGAAATAATTGTTTTACTTGAATGTTTGACCTTAGGGAGAGTAATTTTCACACGTGTCACAATACTAAACTTTGACACCTTTTTTCTGTTTTAACTGGGTCAGTAGAAATTGGTTTCTCTAATCTATTTTTCTCTAAATCACCTTTAAAGTCAGATCTTGGGATTACATTTATTTGATTTGGTTATGCTTACTCCTCCCGCCCCTACCTCATGCCCCCCTTCTACCCCCACGCATCAACACCCCCATCACCGAACCTCTACCAACCCCCACCTTATCTCATCATTAATCGTAATTCATAGTGCTTTTCCTGAGTACAGACTTTCTTTCAGTTTATGTTAAGGTCAATTAAAAGTTAAATGTTTACTAAGCCCCCATATTTGCCCTCAAGAAAGTAATAACAGCGGCGAGGAGAATTCGTCAGATTTATTGTTGTAACAACTTGTGCCAAGAGTGGTCTAATAATCAAATGTGGATTCTACAAAATGTTAATAAATTTCTAGTAAATAACTGACATTTTTTCAAAATCAACAGCATCAAACGATATAAATTCCAACTCTCTTTACACACCACTCCTCGCGGATGAATTAAGACCTAGAGTTTTTGACATTATAAACAGTTGCTTAAACAAAAAATGCTAAAAGTCGTGATAAGTCATATCAAAATCACTTGTCAAAACTGCCTGATTCTGCCGCAACAAGTAATGTTCATTGAAGTTTCATACTGAAAGCAATGGATGGAGTTTCTCAATTGACAATATTTTGTATCTTTGGTGATCAGGTCAACCGTCTGTTGGAATTCCCATGGGAGACTTGTGCTCGTTTTGTTAGCTGGCCTGCTTTTAATTCTTACGAGACAAATTATTCAAAAGCTTCTACATGATGAGAAAATGTCAAGGTGCGACCTATTAGTTCGACATTCGATATATCGACGACGTTTTAATCTATAGATTAATAACCGTCTTCATCATATGTTGAACTCGATATATCCTAGTGCACTAGAATAAAACGACACGCACGGTCATCTCTCTCTCTCTCTCTCTCTCTCTCTCCTCTCTCCTCTCTCTCTCTCTCTCTCCTCATCCCTCTGCTCTCTCCTCTTCTCTCTCTCCTCTCTCTCTCTTCTTCATCTCTCGTGGTCTCTCTCTCCGCTCTCCTCTCACCCTCTCTCCTCCTTACTCTCTCTCCTCTCACCGCCCTCTTTTCTTCTCTCTCTCTCATCCCCCTGCCTCTAAGACAACAATCCTCGTCCGCATCACGCTCCACCCCTCAATACTACCATCGTTCCACTCCCTCCTCACTTTCATATCCGCGTCACGTTCGCGTCTCTTCTCTCTCCACCCTCTCCATCCATCCGTGGCGTCAGTCCGTTTTCCTCTGGCTGGCTCTTCAATCCTCCACCTCATCTCCTCCCTCTTCGATCCATATTCTCCTAGGTGTCCCTCAGTTCTCTGATTGTCTTTCGCCAGAAAGGTTAGTTCATGCAACGCCGGCGCACCTCCACGCCATCCTCCTCTTTTCCTCCCGTTACAAGTGTAGATATTTTCCTTCTCCTCATCGTTCTCTCGTCTCCAAAATGTAAATATCATCACGTACGAGGAAGCATAAAGAATCATGCTCGTACAACAAAAGCACAAAGGAAAATTTGCCGCTAATCCATTGAGTTGATACCGTTGTGTTTTTCCGTCTTATAAACTGTTCTACATTGCATAATGAGCTTGTATATACAGTCAAATTCGATAAACCGCCAACCTATTGTTCTTTTGAATCTTTGGGCTGTTATACACGATATTTGGCGATGAATTGAATTTCCCATTTTGAAGGAAAAAGTTCGGACCATTTTATGAAAAAGAGTTGGCCGCTGTCTTTCTGTGTTTGTTTATATAATTCATAATAAATTTTCTGTAATAAATTTATTTTTAAAATTTTTCAACATGATTATCTTTAAACCATCAAACATCCTTTCTTTTTATCTTAGCAATTCTCAATACAACTCTCATCCGTGGCTAAGCCATACCTAAAACTGAAAATGTTTTATAATGGACAAATAAACGCGAGCCTACGTCTCATATTAAGTCTTTGGCTTGTCTACTTAACCACAGTAATACGGGTTTTTTGCACGGGTGGACATGGA
>CAJDSM010017897.1:0-14642 GCA_903981925.1 Ostrea lurida
ATTCTAAGATACATATCTTGCTGAATGTTAAGTTGTCGAAGGCTTTCCATCCGCCAGTTGCGGTATGCAGTGGGCTAGTGGAACGACCACATCTCATATTTATTAAATCCTATTAAAGAGAAGGATAGGACAGGGATAGAGTGGTCGCACAGTTATTTTCCCAGTTTGACCCTCATTCGGAGAATTTATGCTAGTTTATCTGCTGTGAGTGAACTATGATTTGTTACAAATTTTTCAGTACACAAAAAATCGACTGTCGGTCATAAAGTAAAAAAAAAATGAGAACAGATAGGTTAGAACTTCTACAAGAATTCCTTTATGATGCAAAATAACAGATGCTAACTTCATCAATTCATGACAGATAGTAAGCAAAGATTTTAAAAAAATTGTTCATTGGGTTAACAATGTAGTCTAGACAAATTATGGTAGCAATGACAGACCTGTCATGAGGGCGGTCGACAGACAAGGTGATGCATCCTCAAGTATATCGCTCTCTCACCACCTGACACTTTGTTTGCTGGCGGGTATTATCAACTGAAAAAAAAATGCCATCAATCATGTAACAAAAAAAAAGAAGATGTGGAAACATGTTTCCATCTTTCAGTGTTGCGATATCATCGAAAATATAGTTTGTGAGATTTGTTGTAAATGGAACATACCTCGAGGAGACATGAACTGCTCGTGTTCTTTTATCTTGAGGGTTGGACTCTGACGCTCCATACAGTAGAGGTTTAGGACAAATGAAGCTGCTTACCAACATTGACTTTTCGTCTCTATCCGCAGTAAAGTCAGACCTATAGATACAGGACAATACAGTCCTTTGACACTTTCTAACCGCCAGAGTTCAATTATAACTAGCGTTATTTATTCCACGTTACGCCGCCAAAATTCTAGTTACTTAATATTCAGCTTTTTACTCAGCCATAGCGAGGCAAGTTAATCTAAACATCACAACACCCTGTGATGGTCAAAAAGCATTACTTTGCCTTCCTTTATAACCATGTTGTTTTAGAACTAATAATGTCAAGCTGCAGTTTCATATGTCCTCAAAACTGTGATTATTTTGTCTTGAGCCAATGGTTTGCAATTATTTGTGTAGAGATTATCATCAAAGTGATGTCCCAAGAGATTCCATTAGTTCAGTACACATGAGATCTTATGCTAGTAGCTTCAGATTGCTTGTCAAATGTTATACCAATATAATATTGCAACACTCTATTTCAAAATATTTCTCTCAAGTACTCTCGGAAACCATTTCCTATATCCAACATATCTGTCATTCTTTGCAACGCCTATCCATTTTGGCGCAAGATTTACTGAAGTTTCTGTAATTTATGAGCATGTTTCTTTTCTTCCAAAACAATGTACCACACTACACTTCACTATGTTAAATTCCACTTCATTGTTATACATGTACTTAACGACTTTAATCAGAGGCACTTTCTCAGATACAAGATTAACACAACAATATGTGGCATTTAGCTTCTACTGAAATTTTACAAAATCATCTGAAGTTTCCCTCCAAAATTTGAAAATATTCCACATGACAGAATTACATCTCAGCTCAAATTAAACCCTCTCACAGTGGAATCAAAAGGAGACCAATCTATGTAACCCCTCCCATGACCAAATAAAAACAATTAGTTTGACATAACGATCCATAACTTACCTGTCTGGCCTCCACCTCAAAATTCTGCAGCTGTACACCTTGTTCCAGCTCTGTCTTTTGGATTCAGCAATGGTCTCCAGATTCGAGCTCTCTCTCCCGGAGGTACTCCATCAGAGCCTGAATCCTGGACCTGGGCATCACTGAGGGTCTGCCATCAGCTGGATTTCCACGGTCTCAAATACCTACACAAAAACCACTGATTACTGCCTCGGTCATAAGACTGTCTTAGCTGTTGGAAAGTCTACCCACTACAGTAAGTCATATGATAAACATACCTATAATGTACCTAAAATCTACTGCATTATTGTGTAGGAGTGCTTACAGTGTAATGAGAATTGGTGAAAATCTGAAGTGTATCAATGTTTGGGCGGAGCATTTTATATTTTTTAGCAAACTGACTAATATGACTTACGTATAACATAAAATCATTATGCAATTGTAAGTCACTCCTCATGTGACTTTATTTTGTACACACTTGTAATGTAAATGTACAAAATCTATAAGATATTTTCAAAAATCAAATTTCAAATTCCATCTACTTATACATGGAATATGAAAATGATATACAGTATAGTATAACAGCATGTACTGCAATTTCAATCACTAATTTTAATTTTTTATAATAACATAAAAATACCCCCCCACCAAAAAAAAAAAAAACCAAAAACCAAACAACAGAAATAAAACAGACCATTAAATATTTTTTTTTCTCCTATAGTGTGAAAGTTCATGGTATCTGACACTCCATGTGTATGTACATTTCAGAATTTCTACGACTTTAGCAATCATACAATTCTGATGTATCACATACTGCGATGTTTATGAGCTGCGTTTACCTGGATTATGTCCTGTCCCCTCTGGAGAACGTCGTATGTACAGTTCTGCAGTGCAAGCACGCTATCATATTAGGGATCTGGAGCTGCTGTTCGGATTTAGCTCCATTGACATCAGATCCTGGTGCTGGAGCTCTTCCGCCCAAAGTTTCTAATTGTGAGGATACCTGCCACAGAGAGTACCACAGCCTTATATCATGATTATAGCTAAATCTAAGTACCACAGCCTTATAATCATGATTATAGCTAAATCTAAGTACCACAGCCTTATAATCATGATTATAGCTAAATCTAAGTACCACAGCCTTATATCATGATTATAGCTAAATCTAAGTATCACAGCTTATATCAAGATAATAGCTAAATCTAAGTATCACAGCCTTATATCATGATTATAGCTAAATCTAAGTATCACGGCCTTATAATCATGATTATAGCTAAATCTAAGTATCACAGCCTTATAATCATGATTATAGCTAATCTAAGTATCACGGCTCTAATAATCATGATTATAGCTAATCTAAAGATCACGGCCTAATAATCATGATTATAGCTAAGCCTTATAATAATGATTATAGCTAAATCTATATACAGTCTTTTAATCATAATTACAGCTAATCATGATTATAGCTAAATCTAGAGCATCACAGCAACTCTAAGTATTACAGTCTAATAATCATGATTATAGCTAAATCTAAGTATCACAGCCTTATAAACATGATTATACTAAATCTAAGTATCACAGCCTTATAAACATGATTATAGCTAAATCTAAGTATCACAGCCTTATAAACATGATTATAGCTAACATCTAAGTAATCAGAGCCTTATAATCATGATTAAAGCTAATTAAGTATCACAAGCCTTATACACATGATTATGCTAAATCTAAGTATCACAGCCTTATATCATGATTTATAGCTAAATTTAGTATACGGCCTAATAATCAATGATTATAGCTAAATCTAGTATAACAGTCTTAATAATAATTATAGCTATAATCTAAGTTATCACAGCCTTATAAACATGATTATAGCTAATCATGATTAATAGCTAAATCTAAGCATCACAGCCAACTCTAAGTATCACAGCCTTATAATCATGATTATAGCTAAATCTAAGTATCAACAGCCATATAATCATGATTATAGCTAAATCTAGTTACGCCTTATAATCATGATTATAGCTAAATCTAAGTATCACTTATAATCTGATTATAGCTAATCTAATACAGCCTTAATAATCATGATTATAGCTAATCTCTAAGTATCACAGCCTTATAATCATGATTATAGCTAAATCTAAGTATCACACATAATCATGATTATAGCTTAAATCTAAGTATTGCATCATGATTATAGCTAAATGTAAGTATCACAAACTTTTATAATCATGATTATAAGCTAAATGTAAGTATCACAATAATCATGATTATAGCTAAATGTAAGTATCACAATAATCATGATTATAGCTAAATGTAAGTATCACATAATCATGATTATAGCTAAAGTGTAAGTATCACAGCCTAATAATCAATGATTATAGCTAAATCTAAGTACCACAGTCTTATAATCACGATTATAGCTAAATCTAAGTATCAGGCCTTATAATCATGATTATAGCTAAATCTAAGTATCACAGCCTAATAATCATGCTAATAGCTAAATCTAGAATCTCTGTAGACAATATATGGACATTTTCATAATACTTGACATTGTAAGACAATCTCTGTTTTTGAGCATATTGGTGATCACTTTGATAACAACAGACAATGGAAATGTCACAATGAGAAATATGCCAAATATACCGAGAAACATTCACTTCAAATCCTTATCATTATGTCAGTAGATTGTTTTCATTTCAGTTTATTTTTTCTTCATTTTTAGTGCCATTACGGAACATAATATCTATCCTAAAGCATTCTACACAGTAATATGTAATACACTGAAATCAATGGCTTTGCATGAGGACTTTACACAAGCTTGTACTTGTACTTATATGAACAGTAAACTATTCATTGCAAGTTTGTTGTCCTACAAGACCTTCTAAAGAGAACAGCTGCAAAAAACTTTGAATCTGCTCATTTTTGTTTGGTTCATGTAAAAAAAAAAAAGATCTCTGTATTGAGTATTTTAAAGTTTCTTTTGATGTGTGTTTAGATGGCAAAAATTTGGATGCATGTCAAGATTTTAAAAACCAAGTTAACTGTTTCATTAATCAACACTACCTATAATTACTATAAACTAGCTACAATTACTAATTCACAAATCACTTGTTTAAAACTAACTATTTCTCACAATCTAGAATCATTCCTGTATAGATTCTGAGACCATATCAATGATATGCTGAGGCAGACATTCTGAAGTGACAGATTACAGAGTAAGCACCTATTTCACAGATGGTTTCCTCACATACAAATATTGTGGTACAATACCTCCAGAGCATCTCTCTCGAAGAGCCTGAGCTGCAGACAAGATCCAGCTTCATTTTTCTGTTGGCCCATAGTTCTTCTAGCTGTGTTCTACTGTCATTCAGCTGCCTCAGGACACCTACAATTCACAGTTAACAGTCATACTGTCTGAATAGAAAGTGTTTCTTATTTATGCAAGCACTGTTTCAGATGTTCTCTTTTTATGTAATTGGTGGGAACAATATTTATGAAAAGGTGGTGCAGAAAAAGTTTTTCTTGGCAAATTCTTGTAAACTTTACTTCACAGTGTATTAAACAATCTAGAACACAGAAATAAGTTTAAACATTAAAAGAACAGTTCAAGACAACTGTTATAATCTGGAAAACCCAGGAAACGATCACACCAAATCCAATACAATAAAACTGGATTATCAGTTATATGTACTTGTATACATGTTTTGATTACTGACCGACATATTGAAAAATATGAGGTTGTTACAAATATTTATCACACCAGCAACTGAGTTTTTGAAGGTCTGATTAATAGTACAGACAGAATTCCATTAGTTTGTCACTCATATGTTTATCTATCACACCAATGAAAGTATGGTAAATCTCAAACGATTTGGTTGCATTAAAGTCATTAAAGGCAGGTTCCCATAATAAAGGCACCCCTGCCCAAACTAGGTTTACTACAACCAGAGATATCTACTGCCTTAATGCTAACACATTTGGCATCCATTCATTCCTGCAGATAGTTTTTAATTCACCACCACATGTACATTTTGTATTGGAGAAAACCTTTACAACATAAGAAATTGGTATCTCCAAATACCATGATTCGTTCCCTTTGAAGTACAGACTCATTAGATGAGGATTATTGAATTGACTGTCTCCCTGTCAGCTAGGTTTCTATGATACTCAATTATTGATCACCTGCTCTTTTGGTTAACCTTGTTAAATCAGACAGGAAAACAATACCATTTTATCAGGAGAATGGCTCAACTATTGATCAGCAAGTTAATCTAATATCATAAAGATAGCATGGAAAGAACTATTGTGGTCAGGGTGTACCGGAAACGGAAAGTACGGAAATCCATGCAGAAATCAAAGATGGATTCATTACAGTCAAACTTCCATATCTGGAACCCTTGTTATCTTCCTAACATCCCATCATATTTCTCCATACATTCATGTTCATTTACTGGACAACACTGACTTCTCATGGACAGTGATGGCTACTGGGAAATTTTAAATACCATTTCAATTTCTAAAAGTCCTAATATTTCCAAATAACAATAATTACTGAATTTCAAATCAACCCCTTTCAATATCTAAACAAGTCAAACTTTTCTACAGCTTTTGCATATAAACCATCCCCTCCAAGCCTCTGAGCTGTTGTGTATAACAGGTACATGTATTATCGATGGCAACAAAACAGAAGTCAGTAACGTAAAAAACTCCCAATAAAACAACAATCATGAATCACTGACATTGAAATTAAAACAGCAAAACTTCACATCAACCCAATTTACTTAGACCAAGGAAATCAGTGTTCTAAACTTTTCTTTTTTCATTTCAGCCCAGCATCCCAAACAGCATTGTAAATGAATGCTTTTTCAGTGAGTCTTTACTTCAACAGTAAATGTGTTAAAATGTGGGGTAATTCACTGCTGGAAAACTTAAGTGCATCTGAAAGTAATTAGAGCATAGAACATCATTTAGCAGTTTTTTAAAAAAAACCACCAAGCATTCAAACAACTTAACCCTATGGGAACCCCCGAAAACGAAAGAGTGACCTTGACATGTTGCATTATGTCGAGTTTGTCTGCACATTGGATATGTCAACACAAACTTAAAACAATACACAATTGAAGTACATCTACATAGGACACTTGATGTAAACTTATATCAGTAAATAATGGACAAACCAAGTACATAAACACCATCATGGACCTTGGGCTATAAAAAATCTGTGTTCTCAGTGACATGAAGGGCTAGTTACAATGTAATTGGATTGAAATGATGTCTTTTAAAATGTCATTATAATGGACCCCTCTTTCTCATCAGTCCTTCTCACAGATGCTTACTAGATAATACATTGTGAACTCTGGTTAACATGAAGGTTGAGGCTGGTTGAATGGGACATTGGTCAAGACTATGAAATAGGTTTATCAAGTTTCATAAACATGTAGTTCCAAAATATATAATTTACACTCACTGAACCACAACCCATTTCAGGCCTTCATGTACCCATATCTCTCAATTCAAAGCTACACAAGCTGTATTTTTTACTTCCAAATCTAATTAACAAGTTTTACAATTTGCAAACAGATATCAAAGTGGAACTGTCATACTGTCAATGGTCAATTAGTCCAGTAATTTGTGTGTGAATGTCATGACAAGATTGTTGGAATTTTTATATAAAAAAATAATGTCACTACCTTCAATATGAGTATAGATCCGCATTCTGGTTAATCTGTTCCAGGTTCAGCGCTAAATACCCTACGAAAAATGTAAACAATACATTCACAGACTTTCATAAGTTTTATCCACATAAATATACACACAACAGCCACAATCTTAGACTCCTGGTCACAATAATTAACATCAGTAACACAAAGCTAAATATCTGCATCACAGTAAGATATTAAAAGTTTGGTCAGGCATTTTTATCAAAGAGTTTGCTCCGCCACTGGACAAATTATCCTCCTCTGGGAGGGTCCGGGGGCCCAGGGAATGTCGCCAATGACGCCCTCCACAGACGTCTCTGGCGCTCTACCATCCCTTCGGAATCGGACCCCGATCGCCTCCTTCTCTGGACGGAATGTTGCTGGCATTATGGAATGATTATATTACTAAATCCAGCAGAGAAAGTCACTCTTTATTCCATTAATATCTCATAACGTTTCACAACATTTTTCAAAGAACTCCTTGATATGTGACATATCCAACAAAACACCTAGCACTGTTTACATCAGAACTATCCCTGTCTTGAAGCACTTCTTCCAAAACACACTCAGCACACCAGAAACTCCACACAGATGTGTCCTTGTTTTCCCGCACACATGGACACCAAATATTGAGCTGGATGACTAATTTTCATTTCCGTGATATACTTCCAGCACTTGACAAAAAGTATGTGATTTTTTCCCAACTGATTACAACATGCAATTACTCTTGCCACAAACTCTTATGATCACCAGCTCCACCAGAAGAGGTATAACATCCCAGTTTTATTATCATAACATTGTACACAATAAATGGCACGGCCAGTTAAACCCAGTGAATGGCCAGGCGTAACGACATCATCTCTTTTCTTAAATGCTTCCAAGAGACTACCATACCACACATATATACACAAATCCTCTGGGCTGAATCACATTCTTTTTAATCCCATGTAGGCATCAGGGGACTTCTATAACATAAGGACACACCAAGTGTCATTTGTATTACATTAACAAGGAATGTGCACACCTTCCATTCGTTCAGAATATAATTATCAAAGTCATACACACAACAAAAACACAGCACGGGTCTTGAGAGAAATGAAACAGTATTTCCCTCCTCAGAAATCAATATAAACACACAGCTGTCTACTAGGAAACCCTCTCCCACCAAAAGAATTTGATTAATCACGAAATGTTATAATAGCCTGCTTATAATCGTCTAATCATTACAGATCAGTTTCAATCTGCCTCTTTAATGTACTACACAATGAGTAATTTTTCCAGTAAGTGAAATCCTATATTCTTGATACATGTAGTCTGTATAAAAAACAACACCAACTAATAGTCCCTCTTCTCTCTATCACACTGATAAAGCCAGATTTACTATTTATTGTAACATTACAGTATTTACTTAGACTTGAAGTGCACATGAGAAAATTTTTAAATCTCACACAACTCATGCTGCAGATCCCTTACAAGTGCAGGTACTTTAAAACATTATTAGGGCCACTAAATAAATTAATCTGATTAACTTTTAATTATTTGCATTCCTTCAGGCTTAATGGTCTTTGAATAATTCTCTCATTCTAATTCAAATCTGCCTAATACCAATAATAACCATTCTCAAAAATGACAGCAGAATCTTTAAATAGTTTTTTTTTTTTTTCCAATTGGGTCAATCAATGGTCACAGATACAGAAGTAACAAGGATTTTTTATGGCATGGTATGTATCATGATTAACTTTACATCTGATACTGCNTATGGCATGGTATCATGATTAACTTTACATCTGATACTGCAAAGTGGGTACATTTCACTTCACCAATCCTACTTAAATTCTTTTGAATCTTTGCAATAACATTGAGAGATATAAAATTTTTTGAACATGCATACTGCAGTAAGTGATATCTGTTAGAAAATGAACTGAAATCATTTATCAGAACCCCACCTACTTTTCAAATGATAATCTTATCTACTGGTATGTCTACAAAAACTCATTTATTACACAACATGTGTGGGAGAGAGTCTGCTGGTTCACACCTGGCAAGAGATGTCAGTGTTCAGATACACAACAATAGACGGTCTAGTATGATCCCTTCCTCTCAGCTGGTGTAACCTACTGTTGAACTTTGTACATGCAACTCTGTGTCAATTTTGAGGAATGCTATATACATATATTATGCAAGCAAACTCTCTTTCTCTCTCCCAATGTAATTTGTTGTATATGGGTCTTGGATAGTAAATCTCAACTAAAAGGTAAAGCATTTTAAAACAAACAATTTCTAAGTTTATGAGTATGGCTTTCCATTTATTCATTTTTAAAAGCTTTAAGATCTGCAGTCACTTTTAGTAATTGTTCTAGTAATTAACATGTAAGTGAATGTCTACCTCCCACCGACAGATAACTTTGCCAAACATATGTACATGTAAATAACAACCAATAAACAACAGCCTCGAACCCTGCCATCAGTTATATTTTACCTCTTTATATCTAATTATTACCCTTTAGCTGATCTAGATCAAGGGATCATCAGAGAGACAAATCTACTCATAAAAAGTATCTGTTTACTTTCAAGCAGGTCTCAAAAAATCATATGGGTGATGTCAGTGTATGTTTGCCTATCTATTACCTGTGTCAGCCTTTGACTTATCACACACTCATTAATTGTATACACAACAGCCATGCATGTAAAACACAGCACAGTCCCTCTTCCCTCATAACTGAAAAAGTTCATTTACACAACAGGAATTTTGAACAGCATCCAGGATCAAACACGGGGTTTTTCTTGAAATTTTTCCAAGCTGCCAATGCACTGAACAGCTTCAACAGAGTAAGCAAATTTACTACAATCGATTCTTTGTGTTGACGGGAAGATCGCCTTTCTGCGGATTAATTGGCAGAAAATGCTGCAAATTATAATGATTTGATGCTACTAATAGGTTTATCATCCCCACTAAACCTTAATCTTTTATTCTAATTGATCACTTCAAAAGACGACACTCACATACATACAGACTACCTTAATAGATTTATAACACTTTGTTTTCCTTGAGTGCCCTCCACTGTTTCTTAGATCTGACTGTGCAGTTCATAGAAATATGCACCTATTTCTGCATTGCTGACATTTTCATTTTGGTAAAACGTTCTACAGAGAACAATGCACATAGACATCATCTGATAAGATTTGGAGAAGATGGGATCTGAGGGTCTGGAATGCTATTTGTTTTATACCAAGTGTAAAACACTTCAGTTATAAATGTCTCCTCCATGTGCTCTGTTAAAATCAAAGGAGACTTGATCACCACTTCTTCAAAATCAATTCCACCTGTTCCATTTACAGTTAATTGTTTACCACAGAAGACACATTCATTAAGCTTCCACTTATTTGGAGCTATCACCATCTAATTAATAAGGGGCAGAATCTAAAAGATAGATAACTTATGCATTGTCTCAGAGATGCATACATGTACAAAAATAAAATCTGAAAGCTTTCAGAATTGTTGCTTCATGGCAACTCCCATATCCTATGAACACTATATTGAAACAGTGTGGAAATTTTGCTTCGTTCAGATTTATAGAATGGAAACACAAAATGTTCACTAAAATAGAAGAAATAGCTAGCTGAAATCATAATGTTCCTGACGTCCGATTTGTAGGAAACAAACACTCAACAAAGAACTAGCTACAGTAACTCTTATACATTATCCTTCGACCATCTAAGAACTCTGAAGTAAAATCCTTTACATGCTTTACCTTATTTCCTCTAACAGATTTTCTCCCTCACTGACGGTGTTTATAGCTGATTCTATAGTTATTTCCCTTTGTTGGTTGAACTGGTCCAGGAGTTGCTCAGCGCCCTCTACAGTGTCAGCGATCTCAGAACTATGTAACTCCTGCTGCAGGTCCTCCAACCATGAAGTCAACTGAAAGAGGGAACCAGTTTAGTGTCTTCGAACATACATCAGTAGTGTCAATTAAATCTTATTTGTCTTCAATTACACTTTAATACTCAACATATCAGAGTTGGATTTTTCATAATAAAGTACTGAAGATTCAAAGAATTTTAGTAATTTACTGCACAGAATCATTTATTTTCATGAGGAAAATTTTCATGGCATAAAAAAAATTAGAACATTCCCAAGGATTTTACTGTATTTGTAGAGTCATTATTCTTTACTACTGCTGAAATTTCTCTTGCTATCGGAGGACATGCCTTTACCACAAAACTAACAATTGTACAGTATTCTTACTCTTTATAAGTGATTGTAGTTGGTTATATTTGTCAGTTATTTTGTGTTCTTTCCAAAAATTTTTCAATTATGTAAAATCATCACCATTTTTATGAAGTGCCATAAAGTTTGACCTGCACATGGTGCTCAGGGCCTTAGCTGTATAGGTACATTATTTATACCTATTATGACATGAGACCTTTTTTCATGTCATATCTGCATGACCTGTAACTTTCACTTCTAATGCCAGGTGCTTGGTGAAGGAACAATAACTACCTAAGTTAAATGTTTCAGGTTTAATCTCGAGTTGAGAACCGTGCCTCATGTTTGTGATGTAAATGACCTAACCACTAGGCTACAGAACAGGAAATCTGTCCTATATATAATGATAAAATATACTTATATTTCAAACTCATCTTGTACTGAATGACACAAACATTCTTACAACAGAAGCACAGTATTTCTTCACAATGTACAGCAAAAGTAGCATATTTGTATTTTGATTGGCAAAACATACCTCATGAACATGTGTATAAAAGTCGACAGCCATTTGGATCGTGGCCTTGCGCCGCTCTAGGGCCGTCAGGAAATTGCCCATTCTCTGTTGTAAATCCTGGGCCTCTCGGTAGATTTCCTTGGGATCACATTCTCCAGTGTGGGCAAGTTCATCCGCTGCTGACAACAGCTTATCTGCATTGGTTATAGTGTTCTAAGAAAGAAGGAAAAACTCAGATGATTAATGCCAACCAAAGTCACCAAAACTAGAAATACTGTAAAACTCACAAAGGATACACCCCCCCCCCCTTCAGCCACCCACATATTCTTATGCTCAGTTGAGTCACTGAAGCTTGACCAAAAAAGTTATGGCCGGGACACAAATGAATGTATGTTATACAGCCTCTCATGGTATCCCATATGCCAAATATAATATGCCTACATCAAAGAACAAAGAAGTCATGGCCTGGACACAAATCTGTACAGACAGACACACAGACATAGTACTTGACACATCATTTCATGGTGATACACCCATGTGCCAGATATGGTAAGTCTATGGCATAGAATGAATAAGTGATGGTGTGGACACAAATCCATAATTCCATGTTAGAAAACTTATACTTTTGACCTTGAGGTCAAAGGTCAGGGTCATATAAAGATCATGAATATATGTGATACATCGTCTCATAATGATACACCAATGTGCCAAATATAGTATGCCTACCTCAGTTATGGCCCGGACACAAATCTGCACAGAAAGATGGACAGACAGAGTAATTCCTATATACCCCAAAACTTTGTTTGCAGGGGGTATTATTAAAGTCTTGTCAAAGATATTGTTTAAGTAAGATAATGGTACATTACATGACCATTTTATGCTTGCGTGTGTGTGTGTGTATGTGTGTCTGTTAGGGAATACCATATGCACAGATTAGTCCACATAGCTTCAAGTCTGCAGATTTGTATCATGCTTCTTCATACCTATTTCAACTTAACGGTACCATACGTTACATATTAAATGACATAATGAACTAAAAAATTTCAACCTGTCCCTTTCATCTGGGATGAAATCCAATAGTTTACATTCCAGAAGTCATTACATACTGCCATTATACATAAAGAATGTTAGTTTGGAAACCCAACATTTTTTCATTGTTAGTGTGTATCTACCTTTGAACATTTTCATTAGCATTACTGAAAATTTGATAGATGCATTAAAAGAAGTTTACCAGATAAAATGTAAACAAGAGCAATGCCAACGCAGCATTATACGTCTGTCATAATTCTTTCAGAGAAGACAGAATGTAGATTTAGAGAAGGCAATATTATTCAAATCCATGCAATCAGTGAAAAGGTATGACCTGGGCAATAATAAGCCACCATGTGTATTGTGGCCTTGACCTTTGACCAGTGACCTTGACTCAAGGTCATGACATTTCCTTGGGTCCAAGGCAACAATTCCATGAAAGATTATTCCAATCCATGCACTTGGTGAAAAGTTATGGCCTGGACAATGTTAAAACCATATGTGCATAATCACCTTGACCTTTGATCAATGACCTTGACTCAAGGTCATTACACTTCCTTGGGCCCAGGGCAACAATTCTGTGAAATATTGTTCAAATCTACAGAGAGGATCAGAAGTTATGGCCTGGACAAACTATTTCAGATGGAAACTGACTGGATGGACAATACCATAACATAATAATGTCTGGAGACAGGCGCATAAAAAAAATATTCATTTTTTTTTTTTTTTTAGATCTGTTGGGTTTGAGTCTTCATCTATAAATACAGTCAAACCTGTCCTAACGGCCACCTGGAATCAGCGGCCACTCCCGACTAGCGGCCACTCTCAATTCCCCCCGATGATTTTCACTATATAATTGTACTGGAATAAACGGCCACCTGTGTAACGCGGCCAGCGGCCACTCAAAACCTTACCCAACACGTTAATTACACTGTAATAGACGGCCATTTTGTCAAGAATCTGCGTAATATACGCAGCAAATTGATTTGAGACGCGACATTGTTTAAAACAGGACGTCCGCGGACTTATCAGAGGAAATTGGAATGTTCAAAAACTCGGAGATCTTAGATGTCGGGATCCTATCAAAAAACGAAAGTGAAACTTCGTTTTTATTACCAAGAAAATATTGTTGTTTAACTTTTTGTATGCTTGAAACGAATTTGAAGCATGTATTTTCATTACGAAAAAACTCTTACTTATTCTTTTAGTACACGTGGACATGCATATAAGGTATTTAAAGAATATTACTAGGTGTTTTATCTATTTCTTGTCACGATAAATCGTACTAAATCCGGAAGCTTTCGTGGCAATTATTTTTATTTTTAATAGAGATACATTTTGTTTCATTCATTGCATTAAAACATTTTTTGCTAAAAAGAAGTGTTGTTTTGACGTGAGCGTACCACAGTAATAATGCAGGATACATCCTAATTGTTTTGGGACTCATCAAATTTAGCTGAGACACAACCTTTACCAAAAAAAACCAAAAAAACAACCTCCCATGAATCCTGAACTCGAGTTTTA
>CAJDSM010017897.1:14726-45083 GCA_903981925.1 Ostrea lurida
GGATTTACTGCTCTTCTAGTGAAGCAGCTGTGCTCAGGTGAGCGATGTGGCCCTTGGCCCTTGTTTCTTAATACAAAGGTCATTGTTTCTGTTTGTTTCTGTAATAAGCGTCGCTGTTTTTCTTTCTGGATCACAATTATTCGGATCTTAACAACAATTTAATTCTGCTGCAATCTTGCGAATTATACCTTTCAAGGTTTTCACATATATGTTTTTTTACTTCATTCCAGGAAGCTTTCAGGTAAACATCCACTCTTCTGGTTCAATGAAGAATTTTAAAAGAATTTCTCTATTATATCTGCAATAGAAACTTATCCCTATTGGGGGGCCTCATTCGACCCCCAAGGGTCATGATTTGGAAACGAACCTTGATCTCCACTGATCAGGAAGCTCCATAGAAAATCAGCATTTCCGGCCCAGTGGTCTTGAGAAAAGAAGATTTAAAGATTTCCGCATTTAATCATATGTTAACTTGATCCCCCATTGGCCCCCATAGTACCCCGGGGGGGTCATATTAAACAGCTGAATCTCCTTTATAGTCAGGAACCCAATGAATTAAGCTTCCGCCCAGTGTTTTGAGAAAAAAATTTTAAGATTTTCCCATATAATCATAAGTAAAAGCTTGCATCCCCTATTGTGGCCCCATCTACCCCCGAAGTCCATGGTTGAACAAACTTGAATCTCCTCTATAATCAGGAAAGATTCCATAAACATTTCAGCCCTTTTCCTGGCCCATTGGTTCTTGAGAGGGAAATTTTTAAGACACCACACCATTTTTGCATTGTCGTAATTATCTTCCCCTTTGAGAGGGCCGGTCCTTCTTTGAACAAAATCTGAAGCCGCTCACCATGGATGATAGTTGTACCAAGTTGGTGAATTTGGGCCAGCGGTTATAGAAAGAAGTTGAAAAATGTGACCCCCCCACCCAATACTACGACAACAACAGACAAATTTTGATCAGAGACAAAAGCTCACTTGAGCCTCGAGCCTTTGGCTCAGGTGAGCTAAAAAAGAGAGAGAGAAAGAGAAGTACGTAGAATAATTATTTCCCTTTTAAACAAGAAAACATGTACACATATCATTTTCTACATATTTATGATAAGTAATTTTATGAAATTCACTTTGTTTTACTCTGTGAAGTGTAAGACAGTTTATAACTCGTTCATATTTGGATTGACTGGCTGTCTACAGGGCAAACTGGAATAAGAGGCCACCTGTCTTAAGTGGCCACTTTCATAACTTCCCTAAGGTGGCCTCTGAAAACAGGTTTGACTGTATACGTAAATAAATGAACGTGTTTACAATCACCCATATCAGTTATGCAAAGAATACTGGCTGCTCAAAAGACAACTCAATGTGCACCTTGCTTTGACTCATAATGGTTGATATATGGCAAAATCAAGATGAGTCTGTATAAAGTATGACTACTTTTGATGGAATCGATTTAAGATAACTAAGATATTCATTCATTCATTACTTATGATCAAGAAACTACATCTACAAGCACTGTTTAAAACATGATAAAATAAACTGTGAAATTTTATGCTCTGGATACAAACATAAGTCAAATCTATGTGTTGCTGAAGTTCAACTTCAAATATCTCGAATCCCTGGATATCTCAAAGCAATTCTTAAGTTCTGTATAATTTGATATACATGTATTAAGATTTATCTGTATATTTCTATGGAACATTTTTAAAAACACCAACTTAATTGTGGTCTGCTCTGAATTGAGGGATCAAAGTGTGAATGAATTTGAATCAACATCATAATTATGCATATGAAGTTGCTTGCTTAGTAAATTCACTAAATTGTAAAATTTGTACTCCACTGTATTCTTGCAGTCCTTGAGAAGTATTTCTAACACATTCCAATGAAAAGATTCATGGTATGAACATTGAATCCACACTACACTACAGGATATATCCATAAGAAAGCATGGTGCCACAGTATGACATCCGATATATTCTTATTCATTGATTAGGTCCAATATCTGTTTATCAAATTTTGTATGGAATTTAGAATAATCACTTGGATTGCTTTACATCAAGTGTATGCAACATTTAAGCATTGAATTCTTATATGTCGTCGGGTGGTATAACAAGCACCTGGCTGTGCCAACAATTGTACCGCGCTTAGCGCGGTACAATTTGTTGCACGGCCAGGTGCTGTTAACCCACGACGAATCCAAAAATAAGAATTCATGCTTTATATTTAATATTCTCAATTATATTTATAAATGTTAGATTTTATTTTATTTAATTCACAAAATTTTGGACCTTTCAAAGCTGGTGTGGCGTAATAAATGGAAGAGCCGAAATCAGCCCGTGTACTACTACAATAAAATATAGTGCAATTTTGGAATTTTATCTTCAAATATGCATTGAAATAGGCTAGGTTTCATTCCATCTTTTTTAATTTCATAATTTTCTATTTACTACATATAATATAACAATTACAAGTTACAAATGTATATGTAATTCCAGTATGTGTATACATACGCCGTGATCAGTTTAGAGCGTGTTATAGGAATATTTAATGCCTCATTCAGTGCATTTCAACATGATGAGAAATACTCTGAATGTAAATATAAAACATTGAAGCCATTTGCATTATCACATCTCCAGTTGGTAATTTTCACACTTGGCCAGACTTGGTCACCCTTCTGGCCAATCATCTTGTCTTACATTAGTGGCCAGTATTATGATGGAAAATCACACTTATCTAGTTTGTGTTGAAAAAGGGTCTGGTATCTATTTTTTCAAAGGTGGCTGGTTTTGTGAGATATATTTATCATAAAATGTTAAGATTTTAGGTGGCACTTTTAAAATCGCCCGATATTTAGAAAGAACTGGTTTTCTGAGGGGGGCAGTTTGTTGAAGTTTCACTGTAACAACTAACAAGTATCAAAACTAGTTCTATCAATCAGCATGTATCATACTGAATTTCACAATTTCGAAAAATTAAATTTTTGAGGGGGCTGTTTTAAATAAAAATTTCAAAAATGTCTAATATTGCACTTTTTGACATCATTATGTACAAACAACTGTTAAAATTAAGTGAATAATAATTTTCATTCACAATGAAGTTTCTAAATGTCCTGTATGCCAAAATTTGAAAATCATCAACTTTGATTTTTTGAAAATTCAGTGCCAAATAATCCTTATGTGCACATTGTTCTTTGATCCGAGTAGTTCACCTAAGACTTCTGCTCAGGTATAGTGCTAAAAGTTCAGTTATTACAATAAATCATAATGAAAAGTAACATTGAAAATCTCTTACTTTAGCAACTGTCTCAAAGTGCTGGTGACTCTTCTGTAAGGCTTTACTTCTCTGTAAACTTCGACCAATTGAAGTATTTTTCTTCAGAAAGACATCCCCATGGTTTTCCAGCCAATCAATGACCTGATTTCAATAAAGCAATTCCTTTTATGAGTACATGTATAAATGATGGGGAAGAGGAATTAATTACCAGCATATTATTAACAGAACTATCAAGTCACTGCTTTAAGTAAAATTCTAATTTACTAACACAAAAAAAATCCACAGATCTCTTCATTTTGATTTTAAACTTCCTGTACATGTTCATGACTGATTTTTTTCTCTGTACTTTGTACTGCCTGTAACTGGCACACAATTGGTTACCTGTTAACATCCTGCTGAACAGCCTCAGACCCAGTCTCTGGTGGAGCTTTACCCGCTTAGAGTGCCACATCTGTTCTAAATGTCTCTGGTGGGCTAAAACCTGTAGTATTTTTTAATGAATTCATATGTAAATGTTCCTACATTATCACAATCATGGACATTTTATCAGTAATAAATCTATGTTGTTTCAAAGTACTTAATTCAATTAAGGAATGAAAGTACTTTGTTCATTTTATACGATATAAAATCACATGGCAGAGCAAAACCAGCAACATAAGTACAGCGGTGGATCATAATAATGGCGTCCGTTGTGTCGGCTCGTGAATTTCAACTTTTTTTATTTACCTTTATTCCTTCTTTAAATGCCAGTGATAAAAGATCATAACTATGGACAAATGACACCACTGTATTATAATTTAGATGTGACGTAATATTCTTCGTGGGACGCACTGAACATACGTCAGTGTATGTAAACAGAGGATGGGGAAGTCGAAAAGATTTATCACCAAGCTCATAAAAACAAAGGGTTGTAAATAGCTTCAAAGTGGAATAAGCAGTCGATATCGCAGAGAGTTTAGACTAAATTGGTGTACAGTGTGTTGCTGTAATAAAGCGTTATGTGGAGAGGGTTCCTGGAGACAAGCCTCAACGGGAAGGAGAAAAAATTAGCATGCAACGAGCGATCAGTTTTTGAGGTTAGTAAAAACCCATCGTCGTAGAGCCTTTGAAAGTATTACCCAAAGCATTCAATCAGTTCAAAAATTACATGCTTTTCCAGAGTTACAGTTAAAAGTGTTTGTTCCGTAATAAATATACCGACGTGTTGTTAGAAAACATCGAATTCGAGAGACGAACATGAAAAAGCGTGTGGCATGGGCTAGGTAGGAAAAAAGACATTGGAAAGTTGATAATGACTTGAAACCGTGTCGATATTTTTCTGATGAAATGTAAAAGTGGTAATTGGAGAAAATAACCGCGTATATGTGATGGCGGAGAGCCTGGAGAAGAGTGGTTGCCCAGTGGCATTGTCCCGGTCGCGCGCTAAAGTCAGTATGATGATTTGGGTTGTATCTGCTGAATGGACCAGGTACTTTGACAGCTTGTTGAATGTAATTAAGCCCAGTAGATACATAGAAATCATAGACAATGAATGTGGCCAGTTGTTGCCAGGCATTTCCCTCAGAATGACTTATTTTCAAGAGATAATGCGCCGGATGATCGCGCAAGAAGTGTTCGTAAATTTCAAAATACATAATATTCGTGGAATGCTGTGGCCAGCAATCACCAGATGTCTAATATTATTGAAAACTTATGTGTTATTGTTGAAAAAATAGCTTGAAAAAATGCGCTAATCGAATAGATAATGGCAGCCGACCTCGAACGAGACAATTAGGAGATATGGACCTGCATCCCAACCACTAACATACAGAACTATACAAATCACTTTCCTCGACGAATGTCAAGATCATACGATCGGAAGAGATATGCCCAAATATTAGGATAGTTCAATTATTTCAATCCATAAAAAAATCAACGAATTCGCTGTCTTTTTAAACGGGCCGTATGTTTGGCTAATGACGGCGACGACGCCATTTGTTTATCATATTCTTATAATATTATGATCCACCGCTGTAGCTCTCAAAGCAATCTGAATGCCCGTTTTCTTTAATATTTTTTTTTGGTAAACATACTTGTATATAGGAATAATTTGTCTATTTAGACTTGTTAGGTCATGTTGTTCAATATTTTAAAGGAATTTTTATTTCATCAAAATTGTTTATCAAATTTATCTAGATAATGCAATGGTCTGTGGCAAATTCCAAGGTACATGTATTTTTTTTTAAAAATCACAACAGAGGTCAGCTGATCTGTGTATTTGAAAAAAAAAATGCAGTTTTTATACATCCGTCTTTAGACAGGATATGATATGGTAAAGCAATATCTGTACATCTGTCCATCCCTATATCCATCTATTTAAGGTTTTCTGCTTTTGTTTTTATTTTTCTGTCACACATCAAGCTGAGACTTGCTATTTCTTTATGGGTCACTATAGATCATGTTGCAATTTTGATTCATTTTGACTTCTCTTGCAGAAGTTTTGCCGCTTTGTGTGAAAAAAAAACAACTTATATAGGGCGGGTACAAACTTCTCCCACAATTTTCAAGTGAGGACCCTCTTGTTTTCCTGAGTGTTTGTTTTTGAATTGGAAATGTGCATGTGGTAAGGATTTTGATTTTCTTGATTTTTTTGAGAAAATAGCAGATTGTGGAACTTTATGGTTACATATGTAGTTTTGGGGAAATATTACACAGAGAGATCATAAGTTGTCTGACTAACTCCTCCCACGGATTCCAAGTAAGGACCTTTAAATTTTACAGAGTATGGGTATTAATTGTTGCAAGGATTTAGAGTTTCTTCAATTTTTGAGAAAAATAACAAGTTGTTGAACTCAGTTCCTTGAAGGAAAGAGTGCACCAGACACAGTTTGTTCAACTAACTCCTCCTACAGATCATAAGTGAGGACCTTATTTTGCAGAGACATTGCAATTGATATAAATGATTAACGTACATCATGAATGACATCCAGCACATGACCTGAAGCCTCAGAGTAGTCTGCCTTGGCTGTGATACTGTTGATGCTGCTAGAGGTCACTGGTGTCTGTAAAGTCTCCAACAGCTGTTTCCCGTCCCGACAAACCTACACATTGAATAAAGGTCAAAAATGTTGAGCATCAGATCATATGATTTCATTACAGTTACAAACCTAAAAAATATAAAGTTTCAATTACTTTGCTTGACATACATTTTCCTAAAATAAAAATTTTCGAACAGTTTTAACAAAATACCTAATGATTTAAATCAAAATTCAATAGACCTAATACAGTAATTCTCTGAAATACAAAGAATAAAATCCTGAAATATATATACTCAGGGATTACTTGTATTTCCTGAATTTTCCTCCCATTGAAAATATAATAAAATCAATATCAGCAGGGCTTATCATTTGTATTGTCTTTGTTGCCTTTATTTATAAACAAGAGCAACGACAATGTAGCATTATACGCCTGTCATGGCCCTGACAATAGTAAAACGACTACATGCATTTTGACCTTTGACCAGTGACCTTGACTCAAGGTCATGACACTTCCTTAGGTCCAGACCAACAATTCTGTGAAATATTATTCCAATTGATGCACTCAATTAAAAGTTATGGCCCTGACAATGTTAAAAACCAATATGTGTATTGTGACCTCGACCTTTTATCTTGGCTCAAGGTCATGACATTTCCTTGGATCCAGGCCGACAATTCTGTAATATTATTCCAATCCATGCACTCAGTGATAAGTTATGATCCGGACAAGGTTAAAACTAATGTTCATTGTGACCTTGAAATTTGACTAATGACCTTGACTCAAGGTCATGACACTTACTTAGGTCCAGGGCAATAATTCTTGAAATATTCAAATCCATGAACTCAGTGAAACAGTTATGGCCCGAACAAATGTTGATACCCCTTTGTGCATTGTGACCTTGACCTATGACCAATAACCTTGTCTCAAGGTCATGACACTTTCTTGAGTCCAGGGCAACACTTCTGTGAATATTCCAATCCATGAACTCTGTGAAAAGTTATGGCCTGGACAATGTTTATAACCATGTGACCTTGACCAACAACCTTGTCTCAAGGTAATGACACATCCTTTGGTCCAAGGCAACATTTCTGTGAAATATCATTCAAATCCATGCACTTAATGAAAAGTTATGCCTAAGACAAAGTTAAAAACAACTATGTGCATTGTGACATTGATTTTTGACCAGTGACCTTGGCTCAAAGTCATGAAACTTGCTCGAGTCCTGGCTCCGGGATCATGAAACAAACTTAGACTTAAGTCAAAATTTCAATAACCTATAAATTGTTTATTACTTGTCACCTTGAACTCTTTTAAAATTTGCAAGGAGCAACAATGCAAAATTGGATGAAACAATAATGAATAATAATTTTATTTTGGAATGATTGACTTCACAATCATTTTATTGCATATAAGATTTTTGACTTAAGCTTAAGATGTTTCATGATCCGGGGCCAGGGCAACAATTCTGTGAAATTTATTCTAATCCATGCACTCAGTGAAAAGTTATGGCCTGGACAATGTTTAAACTTGTTATGTGCATAGTGACCTTGACCTTGACCAATATAACCTTGGCTCAAGGTCATGACACTTCCTTGTGAAGGCAACAATTCTGTGAAACATTGTGTAAATTCTACAGAGGGGATCAGAAGTTATGGCCTGGACAAACTATTACAGCTGGACGACAGACGCCAAACGGACGGACAACGTCATGACATAATGCGACCCGTCTAAAGACGGACATATGAAGAGGTCAAGCACATGCTTAAAACTTCCAATAACTTTCCATGTGAGTGAGTAGTTCTCCTAGGTCTACTTACATCTGTGTAACACTGAGATATGACTTCTGTCAGATTCTGGTGCTGATGTAGACCTATTTCCAACTCCTCAATTTCAGATGGTAGATGGTCATCTTCACACGCCTGTCTCCATCCTGCTACCTGAGCCAAGTACTAAAAATAAAAACATGGAACAAATTCATAATGACTTCATGCTGCAATGTGCTAAAGATTAATAATTCTAGTAATTCATATATAAAACACAAAGTAATAAGACAACCTTTTTTTCAAAACACAAACTCCATAAAAGATATCTTTTAGAAAAAGAAACATCAGAAATACAAATTGAAAACACCAAAAGAACTATATAAAAGTTTATTTGGGTGTCTACAAAAGAAGGAAGCAAACTTTTGAATCCTTTCCAGGAAATCACTTTTTAAAAAAAAATTATGAATGGACACAGACATGCTATTGTATCCACACCTCACCGGCTGTTCTAAGTGCATTCTAATTACATAATAAATCCTGCATGATCTTTTTGTCATTTCACATGATATAATCCATGTAAGAACCTAGCACATCCTGGCATGTATCACTTACACAGATTTTCTGAATACTATCATCTACATTTTCTTGATCCTAATATCATTTACTCAATTGTTTTTTGACATCGTACTCAAGTACTTTAATAGCTAAGTACTCAACTGACTGTAACCTACAGCACTAACAATTTTTCATGCAAGTTAATAGCAGATCTTCTTCTCTTAGTTATAAGCATTTATCAGAAGAAAAACATTGGCATGCAATTATCGTATTATTCACTCATCTGTATATTGAATGACACATACATTAAACAATGAAAATTATTGACATCTATTAAAACTACGTACAATTTGCTGACAAATTGAAAAATGTATTATCATAATTATGATCATTTGTCTTCACATTTCTTTCTTTTTTGTTTTTCTTTTTTTATAAATGTGCACATTTTCCCAATAAAATGCTTAATATTTTGGAATTGACTGCTTATGCCAAACAATTACATGAAATTGACAGAGCAGCAGGAGCTTGCTCAGTGTACTGGACAGTCCTGTAGCATGAAGAGCTCTGTCAGTACAGTATAAATCCTCTATTGTTGGAGGAAGGGGGGGGGGGAGGTTACTTTCATTTTCATTGTGAAATACTATAAAACGAGAATATTTGGCGCAAACACATTTTTGCGAATCAGCAATGAAAACCTTTTTGGCGCAAACTTATTTTAACACACCAATACCACCTGGTCAATAATTTAATGTCTATGAAAATCTTCTAGCACACAACTTAATTTAGCATTACCGTACCTCTGAACTTAATTTAGCACTACTGTACCTCTGTGCTAAGAGTGCTAAAATAAATAGTGTACTAAGTATTCTCATTTTACAATAAAACACAAAGCTTGCGATATAGGAGGAAATACTGAGGAATGCGAATTTTGCTGTCAAAATGAAAAGTGATTTAGGATAATAGATATTCTATGCATATACATGTACCATCAATGGATCAATTTCAGCTCCCTGTACTAAAGGTTTATAGGGATATGGACATGGCTTGAAATGAAAAATTTCAAATTCCATGTTCCCATTTTTAATATTTACAATGCTTAACTAAGTTATTTCTAATGGCCAGCAAAAATTTGAATGCCACAGTCAACTGTTGGGTTACAAGAGCACTCACAATTCTTTCTTTTGTAAACAAGGCTTGTGCCTTGTACAACATACAAACAATCAGATTGCAAGCACTCAGAAGTCCATCACCACAGTGCATTACATGGTAAGCACGCACTATCAGGAAAGTAAGACATTTCTCATTGCAACGTACTGTATGCTGTCACATACTGCCATTCGCAGTAATTACCTGTTCTGCTTTTTTGTAGAAGTTAACAGACATGTTTAACACCACGCTTCGATCCTCCACTGCTGCTGCTAGACTTTTCCACTCCCTCTCTAGCTGCCCTGCCTGCATACGAATCGTGTTAGATGCATAGTGTCCAGCATCACACAAGCGCTGTGCCATTCCCAGGATTCTCTTAATGTTTACATACACATTCTGAAATATGTACAGGAAGTTACAGCATACAAACATTTTCCCTGTTACTTCCTCATTTATGATACATAATTAAAATATTTAACAGAAATCTTTGAAGTGGTTTTCCACAAATAAGGTCATATTACCCAATATATAACACTCAAGCATTCAAAGAAAAGTACATCTCTTCACTCACTGAATGGAATTCCCCTAACTAAGTCTTCAAACATTCTGATTGTGCACTATCATTTGAAGGAAAATAAGTACAAGTGTTTGAAGCCTTTTCAATTAACTTGTGAAATTTGATACTTAAATTTCACCTCTAATATCAGGTCAGTATGAACATGTTATTGCTTTTTCCTTGATTTTGCCATTTTATCTAATGCATATATACAAAGGTCATATTATAGGTGACTGAAATACTTTATTTTAGATATAAATATATATCTAACTGTGACAGTATTTCGATAAACAAAACAAGGAAGTTTATCAGAATGTGACCAGCTGCAACTAAAATGATTTTTTTTTTATATCAGAGTATTGAAGATTATTTTTTTTCAAAAGGAATGGTCTTGCCACAAGGAATACACAAGTCAACATGAAAGCTGTATCTCTTATGATCAAGGATAGAGGTTTTTTTTTCCTTTTTCTTTTTAGATTTCCAAAAAATAAGTCAAAGGTCAAAAGGTAAACAAACCTGGTAAAGCTGAAAAAGTCCTCTCACAAGAAATGCACATGCTATATAAGAAAGCAGTACCTCTTACAATTTGACAGATTTTACCTCAATTAGAATTTTCAAGATTTTGGGACCAATGGAAAGGCCACTAGGAATACACAACTTTTATTCCTGTGTGAGAAAATTTCTCAAGATTCATGAGAACCTCATCATCATGAATATTTCTCATCATGAACTAGTTCTACAATGTTTCTCATATACAATGAAAGAGACTCAATTGTGAAAATTACTCGCCATGAACCAGTTGACCACAGGTGAATCGTGAAATAAAGTAATCGTGAAATGAAGTACCATCATCCTGACCCACAACTAAATTTGAACAGGGCCAATGGGCCCGTATTGCTTGTCTTCACACTCCCTCCTGCTGTTCTGATTTACACTCCAGAACTTGGTATGTGGGATACAATTAACTGCATGAGGATGTATACCAGTATCATCAAACCAAACTGTTGCCTTGTTCTTCAGAAGAAAATTTCTAATATTCATGAAAGAGTATGAAATCCTATCATGACCTTGGGTGATAAGGTTTGAAAAAAAACAACAACACTTACTCTAAACAACATACTGATAATTGCATGGTAGCATAAACTATAGTCCTGTTGTTCTTGAGAAGATTTTCAATTTTTTTCCCCATTATACCATGATTTCATCCTGACTCCACAAACTAAGATTTGAAACAAGGGGCCAATGGGCCATATTGCTTGTCTGATCACCACTGCCCTCCTGCTGTTCTGATTTTATAAAGAATTTTTTTCAATCTTTATTTCCAGGAAGAATAGTTACCTTATATTGCAGCCCCAACCTAGCCTCAAAACTATGACATAACTGAACTTGAATTTACACAGCATGGGGATGCTTTAATACACCAATATGACTTTATAACATGACCTTGCTGTTCTAGAGAAGGTCAAGGCCACAATATCATAAATCATGGTATGAAATGAAAGGTCTTGCCAAAAAAAATTTACCTGTGAAATGTTAATTTCTACCTCATATAGTTCAGGAGATATTGGACAGGTTAGATTTTCTTTAAAAGTAGGTAAAACTATAAGGTCAATGTCAAATAACATGGTATTAAATGAAATGTCTTGCTATCATTGTCTTCATAAACAAACTAGAATCCTCTTTACCTACTAGAATCCTCTTTACCCAAACATGCCTATTGTTTTCATAGCCCTGTGGTTCTGGAGAAGTTGAAACTGTTAAAATTTGAGGACTGATGGAGAGACAAATGACAATACACAAGGTGATGAGAAAGATTCATTTGAGTTTTCAGCTCATGCAAGCTGAAAACTAGCTAGCAACCACTTTGGGAATTTAACACCTCACCAACAAAGTCTTTTAAAAAAGGTCTGCCGATTTAAGCTGAGGCAGGATGCAGTCTTGAAACTCTGAAACCTAACAACCTGTACTGGGCCACTTGCTATTGTGAGTGGAAGTCTAATAACAGACTATGAAGAGACAGCCAGATGGATGGACTACACTTAAATTGTATTGCAATACTTCAAAGATGAGGACATACCACAGCACTGTTGGCAAACTGGGTGTGTTCACTGTTCAGCTCTACTGCCATCTGGTGGGAATTTCCTATTTCTGTGTAGTTGACTAGGAACAAATCTCTGTTGTTGGCAATCCAATCAAACATCTAAAACATAATGCAAAAGGTTATCCTGCTGATGTTTTACCAATATAATGTACCATTGTGTCACAACCCCCACCCCAACCCCCAAATAATGCATCAATCACTGATTCAAAATTTGAATTTATAATTAACACAGGATGCCCAAATTTTCTTGAATTACTACTTCAGTATATGTTTTGTTAGTAATCCTGAATGGCGTAATACTAGGTCAAAGATTAAAAAATATTGACATAATGAATGTATTGACTATTTGCAATATCAAACACAACAAAAGAAGAATGAGATTGCTTCAGAACAAGCAATTAATTTCACTCTTGTGATTGTCAAGTACATGGATTTTGAATACCAGAGTCTCAGTCCACGTTTACCCTCTGCAAAATGATGGATCAGCCTTATCAATTTACATTGAAATGAAAAAAGTCTCCGATAAATGAAACCTTTCCACTTTCTCCATTGTCCATTTCAAATACCCTGTCTCCAATCAAAAAATTTAAACAATACACATTCATACACATACATGCCTGTGTCTTTTAACAGTTTTAATCAAACTATTTTTAGTTACTAAGAGTATGTACCCATGTAGTGGATATCATTCCATTTTCTTGATGCAAAAGGTCTGAATTCGGTAAGTGCAGTATGGGACCCCTTGATACAGTAATATACCAAAGATCAAGTGGCTGTGATATGCGGTTGCAAAGAAAAGTGCGACGATAATTAAGACTAAAAAATATTTAAAAGTCAGTTATTGAGTTAACAGAAATTGACAAGCGAAATGTCTGAATTTGGTAAATGTAGCTTGGGACCCCAAGACAAAGAAATATACCAAATAGTAAATGGCTGTGATATGTAACTGCTGAGAAAAATGTGATGAAAACATTTGTTTTGGATGGACAGACAGGGGTAAAACAGTATACTTTCTCTCCTTTGGAGCTGGGGTATAACAATAGTTACTTTGCTGCAATGACACTATATCATGAAGCATTCTAAGGCCTTGTGTACTAAGAAAGTAGCCATGGAGTAGTGATGTGGAAATTTCCAAAAGATGCAAGTTTTGTCAAAGATCTTTAAACAGTGAATTGATTGAGTTTACAAAACTGTCTTTTGATACATGTACCTCATTTTCAGTTAGCCTGATGGTTATCAGAGTTAACTCAGTGGATTTTGATAATATATCAACTATTTGATAAGCATTTCGTTTTCTATCCAATCAAAAATTGATAAGACTGATCCAGAGGTTCAGTAGAGGGCGAGAATCGTAAAGATCCAGAGGTTCAGTAGAGGGTGAGAATCGTAAAAATATTTGTGATTCTCAATTTATATTTTCTAGGCCTGCTGCGTGAAAGATGAATGCACATATAATTTTTAATTCAATTACAGAAGTAATATCAACCTTAAACTTGATCAGAAAAGGGTCCTTAAAACCAATTATTGACTTGCAATAAAGTCCATATTTTTATGAGACACATACTTGGAATTCAATGCGAATGAAAAAATCCTATTTTAAAATATTTCATCGATGTCATATGGCTACAAAAAGTCAAACACAGCAGAATTTCCTCCCTTTGTTCAAACTAACTCTGAATTTTGTCAGTAAGCTAATCTTTATATAAAGTTTAATCATTACCCTAGAAACAGTGTTACAATTGTAGGTACTGTATATACTCAGCTATAAGTCGGATTTTTGGGAGTAAAATTTCGGTCCAAAAATTTATGCCCGACATATAGGCGAATCCTAGGGGGATCCAGTATTGTTTAGTTCGCAAAATGTACCAATTTTAAAAACAACTCTGATGATTATCACGATCATCGTCTAGATAAATTAGTCGCTGACATAGAAATATAAAAAATATTATTGAACACGGGTAAATAATAAGAGAATAACATGATATTGATTTTTGGAGAAAGGATAATTAAATATCGGCATAATATTCTCAAAATATTTTTGAAACACGGGATAAAATTCAGTGTAACTTTGATTTTTGAATGTCAACCCATTCTGGCAAAAAGTTGTATCGACTTTTTAAGCGGGTTAATGACAAAATCCTTCAAAATAATCTCAAAAAACAAAACCGAATTATAGGAGAGTATATACAGTAATCATGCAATACAAACACAGTTTAACACTAAGACTTCATTGATGCCAACAAAAGATCACAATAATTCTCATCACATTATCTTTCTTACTAGTATATCCTTAAATAAAGGAGACACGATATAGTTGCATGTACATATGTAAAGATAAAAAGCAAATTAAACCCTACCTTCTCCACATCTTCCTCAAATATTCTCTGCTGTAGACACTGTTCCAGACGGAGTCGTTTGACCTGCCATAACTGATTGAGATGCTGTTTGGTGCCATGCATCCTGTCCAGAAGCTGGGATATCTGGGGCACCGAGCTCTGAAAATCAGCTGTTCCTGAGATCACGAATCGTCGACCTAAAACCAAGGGTATCATTAGCTACCAGCTGAAGATTCTTTTTTATTTCAGTACATACATGTATTAAATCACTATACTGAAAAGTAAATATTAATAGATTCAATAACTCCCTCCAAGATCATTCACACAAAGAATTTAAGATTCTATAGATCGATATTCAATGTAATAAAATACTCATATTAATTTTCTAACTTTCAGAGGCTAAGCCCAACTTTTGAAAAAAAAAACAAGTGAGACCTAATGATGTCTGGCCCAGCGATCGCATCGCAGTCACGAGGAAGCCACAAATATTCGTCAAGCTGTCTAAATTTCGTTGTTTGATTCCCAAAAAAGAAAATGTTTTTAACTTTGTCGTCATTTCAGGACTGCTCTTGAATATTTATCCAACAGTTGGGATTAAAAATTCGTCATGGAAGTTAATCTTCGTTGATTTAGCTACCAACAAATTAAACGAATTTAATCCTATCGACGTACATATTTGTGCTTCTACACTTATATCATTTATAACAATTTTGTAATAAAAATTTTTCTGTCAGTTCAGCTATGGTTATTAAATCCCCTAAAACCATATGAACTTCTGAAATATGCATAAATGATAGAGCAATATATGATGATTCTTATTGGAAATATTGTTAGTTACAAGAGGGTCATGTCCATTTATGAGGAATTGCAATTTTGTAAGTTTTGAGGAAGGCATACTTCCATCAAAAATTTAGAGGATCAATATTTCCTGCTAATATGCACAACTAACTATTGAATGTTCCTTACTTTGTTACCAAGTTTCGTTGAATTTGGTTACTGTAGTTTTCAAGGGAGTTGTGATGAAAGATGCATTTATGAGGATTTTCTAAAGTTTTGAAGGGACATAACTTCTGTAAAATTTTACGAGGATCAAAATTTCCTGCTTAATAAGCAAAACTGACAATGACGTTGTTCTTAATTTATAACTAGTTTCGTTGAAAATTTGGTTGGAGTAGTTTAGTCGAGAGGGTTGCGATGACAAGCTTGATTTGGGACGCGACCGAAAGAGTTGACCCTGACTGCCTAACCTGCTTTCGTCGTGCGACCGCAGGTAAAAAAAAAAGTGGGGGGGGGGGGTGTTAAAAAAGTGATAATTAACCATTTGGTGTACTACAGAGAGCCCTTTTTGTATAAATTCTACTATTTGGTGTACTACAGAGAGCCATGCCCAGTGCACACTGACCTTGCTGTTGACCCTCCCCGGTGATTTCCTGCAGTATTCTGTGACCCTCCATGGCTAGTTGCTCCACAGGAGCCATTTGGACCCTCCTTTTCAGGTGGTTATGTTCTTCCAGGCGGTACTGAGCACCACTTAGATCTTCAGGCAGTTCAGGATTAGTTAGAATCTCTCCAAGGTCATCTAATTTGTCCAGTAGATCTAGAGCTTTCCAGATGAATTCTTCAAGCATCTGAAACATATCACAATTATTTTTTTAAAAAGTTGTACATAAAACTTTGACCCCCTTCAGTGGCTCCATCCTACCCCCTCCCCCTCGCCAGGCCAAACTTTTAAATCTTACTACATGGGGATGCTTGGATATTGATGTGATTGATCACAGGAGTCGGCAATTTTATCAATAAAATAAAAATGTATGAGAAATGGGGGTGACTCTACCACTGAGATTCACTATTTGAATCTACATTATGTAAGGAAGCTTTCACTTTCAACTTTTGTAGCCAAGACATAATTTTTAAGAAGATTTTTCAATGAATCCACCTTATTTTTGCCGTTTCCTGATTATCTCCCCTCTGAAGGGGGCGTAGCCCTTTGTTTGAACAAAATTGAGTACCCTTTACCCAGGGATCATTTGAAGCAAGTTTGATTGATATATGCTCAGTGTTTTTGGAGAAGATGAAAATGTGAAAAGTTTAAAAACAGCGAACAACAGATGCTGCACAAACTTCGATCAAAAAAGCTCACTTGAACTTTTGGCTCAGGTGAACTAAAAATAAGAAAATTTTATAAGGAAATATATTTCCATCTCAGAGACAGCTACTGATTCACTCCTTGTGGTGTGTCGGGTCATTTCAAAGATTTACAAGAATCAAAGCTTGGCATGTTGCTAAGCGTTTTTCTCATTGAGGCATTTTCAAAATAATTTTGAAGGTAAAATTCAGTACAGAAAGCTTTTTACAATAATAATAGTGTAGCAAACTTTTCCAATATACAGTATCTTGAAACTTTAAACATATTAAGACAAAAAATGTAATGTATTATAGCAAAGATTTGGCATGTAATGTGAGCTTTGTCATTTTAGATATATATACATGCATAAGAGTGTGCAATATGTACTCCTGTAATATTTAAGTTAAGATAAGCTTATTTAAAGTCGTAAAACAGGAGCTTTTGGACCGACATATAACCAAGTACATTGCCTAACCATTTCATTACTAAAGGAAAATAACTCTTGCAATAGAACTGTTTTAATTAAATCCAAAGAATCTGCAAATAATTTGAAAATTAAGATTTGATAAGAAAATTTTCACATTTTCAGACTGGATAATTTCTGGCTTGAAACATGTAGAAAGTGAATTTTGGATGTCCATAACATTGCTGATAATTTTTTTCTATCATTAATAAACTAAATATACCTAATATTTCCTAAAAACTGTTACAGTACCAATGCACTACAGTAAAACTCAGTTACCGCAAATTTCTGGTGGCCTGGAAATTTATTCTAATGTCTGGGGTTACCTAAACTATCTCTATAACAAATATGCTATAACAATACAATTCCTATCAAATTAAATATAAGAGCACCAGTTCGAAAGCACATGTGGAAATCTCAATTATTTAAGTTTAAGATATGATAAAATTGACAACTACCAAAAATATTAAAACATGGGGGAAAAATATATATGAAGTTTTGGTTATGCTTGTTTTTGGAACTTTTGTATGAAAACACTTGGCCACTGTTGGATCCTCATAGATAAGATTTGATTGCAACCTTTACAGAGATGTTTATTGATGTTTATCAATAACTCTAACAGAGGATTCCAGTGGTCACCAGGTATCACGAGGGTAATATGGCCTGGACATAGAAACTTACAAAAAAAAAAATTAAAATATACAGGTTCTTTCAAGGGATTCAGAAATGTAATTGCTATAACCATAAATTTTCTATGTCGATATTCATCATCAACAATTTGTACTGCATCATATGAGGACTACATGTATTTAGAAGGTCATGAAAGACTGTGTAAATGAGAAGTCCTCTTGCCTACATGGTTTATTAATGGAAATCACCTCTTACTAATACCATAGAATCGTCTGACGCATTTAATCTGTATGTCAGAAACCTTATTTCTTTTCATTAAGACCACACACACTCTGCTGTTAATACCCTACGTTTGTACACATATCATCTAATAAAATTTAATCCTCATCTTCTCATCAAATGTAATATTACATATTTAGAAATTTTTGCCATTTTGGGGTGCCCATTTCACCCTCATCCTGAGTGTTAAATTTTAATTTCAAAATTCACTTACTACCCTTTATACATGGTTATGGGTGGTTCTGGGCTTCTCCATTCCAAAACAGGATGGAATTGTTTCTCAGTGCATTAGCTGGGCAAAGTTTACAGGTGAACATTTCTCAATATTAGGGATGTCAATTACTCGATAGCTTAGTCGAGTACTCGGAAGGACTTTAAGTTGCAGCTTTAAGTTAGCCGATAGTCGAGTACTCGGTAAAAAAACAAACAAAGGGAGGGGTCTTGATGAAAGGGCAGTAAGTGTTTCAAAGTCATCAGACACACATTACATGTTCCTCGGCGCATCCTCACTGGTGAAAGCGCTGTTTAATCTGAGCTCTACTTCTACAATTCTAATCAATTATCGTCTAATCATGTTTTATACTTTACGTATACTATTTTGATATACGTCCACCCTCTATTTATCATTCCACTTTTCATATTGTTCGTAAATTTTTGTTTGTAGTTGTAATTCCGTATGTATTTTGCTGACGAGCCCGTAAGGCTGACACCAATGAACAATTACAATCTGAGATGGCCGTTTGAAATTTGTTCAGTTAAATCAGAGACATATAATGTTTTGTAATGAAAGAGTCTCTGGTTGAAATAATTTTACGCGGTGTTTAGCTATATCACGAACAGACCATGTCTTGGGTATATTGACTGCTAGCAATGAAAAAGTACCTCAATATCTAATATAAGAAGTACAAAAATGCATTCCCGATCTATTTATTTATTCATCTTATTCATTTTCGTGAAATTAACACGGGGCACGTTTTTCTTTTTCTGAGAAAATTCTTGTAAGTGCGCCGTTTTCATGAAAATTAACAGCTTCGACAGGTGTACGTTATACACGAGGGGCGCTTTACACAATAGATCCATAATTAGCCTAGGTCCCACTGATCATTGACTTTTCTAATGTATCATTCATTATTACGAATGTATTAAATAACTAATTAGTTGACAGTCTATTTCTAAGTTTTGTCAGTAACTATCCAGGTAATTTTTGTTTCGCAATTGTTCGTTCTCTGAGAAAATTAAATGGGATCTCTGACTAATATTTGGCTTTTAAAATATTGTTTTGTTGTCCCTTCGCAGAGTGATAAATGTATATTTCACCGGTTTGTCCATTCATGAAGATCTGTTAAAGTATGCCCATACAGTGGATTTCAGAGAATATGACAGTTCAATTTCATAATCATATATAATATATTATTTCATCGGTTTCTCCATCATGATATCTTTTAAAGTGTGCCCATACAGTGAATTTCAGATGCATGTTTACTGACCAACATCCACACTCAATGATTAATTTGAACATGAACGAATTACAACTAATTTAATTTACCTGATTTTTACTCACAAAAGCACCGAATAGTGTAACATCTTTATAATCTACTGAAAAAAGGCTATTTTTAACCGAGTACTCGAGTATGAAATTTTAGTCAATGATCGGTAACGACACCGAGCGATAGTCGAGTGGGAGTACTCGTTGACATCCCTACTCAATATATATAGTAGCATATATAGAACTTCCGCAATATAAAGATGGATGCATTTAATATAATAGTTAATCTTTTTCTGCTGAAACAGTTATAAGAGAGGTTTAGCAACTCAAGGTGTACATGTACTTGTACGTGGGGATTCCCCTAGAAATATGTGCATTACGTCGTAAGTTTCATTGATGACATATTTCTACAAGTATCCACAAACGTGTAAAGTGCAAAGTACACGTAAGTAACAACATATAGCTTTATATAATATAGTTTCTTATTTTTTGTTTAATTCTGTTACCGTGTGCGTTTCTCTGAAAGCTGAGGATTTTTAGCAAATATTGATGCAAAGAAATAAACATTTTTGGGGGAAAGAAAAATCTTTAGGGAGTCTAAAAACCACATGTCTTTATTTTCAAAACCTTTGTTTTACAAGTACACGTAGCAAGGGCTAAACGAGAAATTAAATGTGGACGTGTATCTGACACACGTAGAAGTACGCGTACACGTTGGTTTGCTAAACCTCTCTATTATGTATTGCAGGTTATTAAGCCAATGATTCATATATTTCATTACATGCACATCCATGTCTTATAAAAAATAGTTGCATTAGATCTTAAAATCTTGAGATTGAGGATTAAATAAATAATATTGGAACATAATTGAAAAATTATTTACAGTTTTGTTCAGTTTATTTTGAGTAAAGAAAACAGAATCATGCATCTTTAAAGAATTGAAAATGTATAATGTTTTACTCATAATTAGACATAAAGACCATAATCACCATCGGAAAGACTGTAATTGATAATATACCTAATACCAATACATAAAAATAATAACAATCTCTTCTAAAACCATATTTTAAATTCATAAATCGAAATACAACGTTACTCATAAAAGTTACATACATGTGTACTCCAATTTGGCTTTTTTACCATAATTTCAATATATTCCATATTTCTACCAGCAAAGCTTCATATATCAAATACGTATGACAATCAGTACTGACCAATCTCAGTTGTATCCACTGTTCATGATTGTACTCCAGACTGCCCTCAAATTCTCGTGTCAGTTGTGAACAGTCGATGAACTTTCCTAAACCGTCCACTGAGATCATACAAGTCTGGAAAGAGAGTTTGATTGATGAACAGAACAGTGTTAGAAACAAAGGAACACTTCTAGTATAGTCCCCAAAATATGATGCTTAAATAAGTGCCACTGAAAAAGGTTTAGAGTATACAATCTTGTGTACAAACGGTAAAATCGTTAAAACAGTAAAAATAGGTGACTAAAAAGGTGGAAATTACTACGTCAGACATGAACAATCAATTCATAATGGATCATTATTGTTTCTTTCTCATTGAGTCAACCTTTATTGATATAAAGAATACATCTGTTCACTATACTGAAATTATTTTGGGTTTAAACTACCCCCAAAAGGAAGAATAATGCTGAAAAAAATATCAATGTATGCAGGCCATGCCTACTGTTTCATAAAGACAGTTTACGAAGCTTGCAAGCCACGCCTAACATTTGTGCAGACCTTTCACAAAGTGGTCACCATTCACGTGGACCATTCACCATTCTGAGCAAGAATCATTTTGTAACTTCCATGCAAGTGGTGTAGCAGTATATTTCAGGGTTTGTACAAGCAAACTGAAACTGCTTTGGGAACGAGAAAGGAAACTGATTCCTTCTATTTTACAATATATATTTTAGTCAATACAGTACTGGAAAATGTTTTTCTCAACATTTTAGCCCATGGACACTTAAAAATGAGGACTGGCCCTCCCTCAATCCCTTCTTTTATTATTTTCATTTTGTTTAATCTATATAGTCATATGGTCAGCTTGACTTGTTGGGGGATGATGCTCCCAAGCCCCTAATTCATTATGCTCAAATGTCACTGGGCATTCTAATCAGCAAGGCGACTCCAGGACCCTTGAAAAACAGTGACATTATAACCAAACTTTGTTATGAACAACAATTTCTGTTATTTTGCTCTCATAAGGGAATTGATTGATTATTGATTATTGATTGTTTTACGTCCCACCGAGAATATTTCACTCATATGGAGACGTCACCAATGCCGGTGAAGGGCTGCAAAATTTAGGCCTATGCTCGGCACTCAGGGCCTTTGAGCAGGGAGGGATCTTTATCGTGCCACACCTGCTGTGACACGGGACCTCGATTTTTTCGGTCTCATCCGAATGACCGCCCCATTCAGTCGCCTCTTACGACACGCAAGGGGATGCCGAGGACCTATTCTAACCCGGATCCCCATGGGCATAAGGGAATAAATATCATTTGTTCATTATAAATGTGCTATACTGTACTACATGAAGCATTGGTGAATTTTCCTTTAATTTTTTTCTTTCGTATCTTTTTATTTTTTATTTATAATCTGTATAGTTTATCTTGACTAGTTGGGTGCAACTGCCCCTACGTCGCTACTTTAATAATTATGCTCAAAATCAGCTTGACATTAAATTAATTTCATTACATAAAGCTCTGGCGAATTTCATGTCTCAACAATGCAACTGGTGGTGTGTTTACATTCTGCTTGGCAACAGCAAGGAAAATAACTGCTCATGCATAATTGCATGCATTTGGGGATCGGTGTACTAGAAACTCCTTAAAACAAAATACATGTAGTGATAACGTTAAAATGCCTACATTGATGTATTATACATATACAGACGTTTTGATCCTTAATCAAATTTTCATAAGATGCATATGATAACTTTTCTTATAAGACATACTAAACACTTCATACATGTTAAATATGCTTACTTCAAAGTTGTATTTGGCACTTCCAAGACTAGTTCTCTTCTTCTCCCAAAACTTCTCTGGTTTGATTATGTAGGCAATGTTTATACTGTCCGGGAAACAGTCCTTTTAAAAAAATTACAGAAAATAATAGCTTTGTTTTCTATGTGATTAAATAGTACAATTCATATTTATATAAGACTTGCATTTTAAAAATACAGCAGAACATGTATAGCGAAGTGCTAGGGAAAAACAATTTAGATTTGTTACAAACTTAATTCCTTATATACAGTACCAAAATGTTTATAATGTACAGTCAGCGCTCGTTACAGCAGCATTCCATTTACCGGTAAATTCGCCTAACGGCAGGATTTTGCTTGTAACAAATCTGCACACTATTTATTTTGCTTGATACAGCGGTATATTCACACTTCGGCATCAGCAGTATTGATCGGTAACAAATGTGCATTTTGACACTATATAAAATCCGATTTAACGGCAGGTTACCTGAGCTTGTTCAACGACCCATGTAAAAGACATTTGCTATCTGCAATACCAAGATTATGTAACGGATTAAATCCCTCGCCACCTTTTTTGTTTGGTTAGGACTGGGTTTATCAGTGCACTAAATTGACGTTTGATATGATATTTTTAATAAAATAGTTGCGCGGGTATGTTTGAATGGTTTCAAATCAGGCAAAATAAATCCAATTAAAATGATATATGAGAGGGCTACATGCTAATTATATTGAAACAAAGAAAATTACAACACACAAATTTATGATTTATTCATTTTACTACTGAACCGCGATAGGTAATAGCATAAGTGTCTAAACCACGAAGAAAAAACGTCATACCCATTTCAATGTCTCTGAAAGAACGGATGTCGTTGTAAATACGTTTTCCTTACATTATTTTCATTTTCTTTTTGATATGCATTCAAGTTTGTTATTAATTGCATGCGTTGATACAAATCTGTCTTATTTATTTACGGATGGTTTTATTTAATTCTATGATGAAACGTTATATATTGTGTAGTAGGCGGGAAATGAACAACCCAAGGCATATTGAAAAAAATATTTACAATGTAAATATTAATTTTATCACGAATCATTTCTTTACTTTTAACAGAAATGTGAGGAAGAGGGACATGAGTTATTTGTCCGTAATGAAAAATAACACCACGGTGAATGTTTACGGAGATCGCCATTGTTTATTGTACTGATGAATAAACAAAGGGGAATAACTCGTACTGGTAAAAGAGGCATTTTGTTACAACAGAGATTCGTATATATACGGCAGAAAAAGTGAACCGCGAAACAAACGTGTGCCGTTGTAACGAGAGCTGACTGTATTTAAAATCATATGGAATGAAAATCACTTTGCTGTAAGCATGAATTAATTATAAGCAAGTTAATTGTAATCATGTTATACTGTATTTTCTAAAGGTCAGTAAAATCATTTTTGCTTGTTTTCTCCAAAATTTATAGCAAAACCCTTTGTAGATTATGTAGGTGGGCATATTACATCTTATTTGAAAAGAATTTTCTATGAGAAACTAAAGGCCCAAGAGCCACATTGTTCACCTGAGTCACCATAGCCCTGCTGTTGTTCAGGTGTTGCAATTTTCCAATCTTTATTCACATGAAAAATTTGGCCCCATATTATGATCTTACCCCCAAAGGGTCATGACACAACCATTATACAAGGTCACAAGGTAAAAAAAAAAAATCAAGGTATAAAATGTAACACCTTGCAAAAAGAATTCTGTATACAAATATGAAAACCCTACCTTAATCAGTACAGGAGATATTGCCAAGGCTAACTTTTTAAAAAGAAAATCAATAGGGGTCCTCTTCTAAAAATAACCAACCCCATAAAAGAAAGTGAATGGTTTTCAAGATATTGAGCAGACAACATGTGGCCTACCAACCGACAGGTGCAAAGCAGTATGCCCTTCTATGAAACTTAAAGGGGAGGGAGTCTATCAAACACGGGCAAACAAACTTTTGAAAATTCAGCCTCCATGGTAATATCCCAAACAGTTTCTTATCATACTGTCTTGTTTTAATTTTTTTTTTTTACAAACTTGAAAGAACATATTTGCATTTGTGGTTTAAAATGTTCAAATACTAATTTTCTTTTTTCACATTCCCTAATATCATTAATAAATTGAGATATGAGGAATACTTGCCTGCAGTACTTTCAGAATGGGTTTGACTATCTGCCATGTTGACCCTCTCATGTCCAGGATCATTGTAAAACCCCTCTCTCGCACTTCATTGCTTCAAGTACAATTCAGATTTATTATGCACTTGTAGTAAATTCAAGTCATTTAAAAGTTGAATTTTACTCAAAATTTAACTTTGAAATCAGTAATGATTTTTTTGTTTAGTGTATGAATAATATCTATACATCTAGAAAATGTAGTACCCAAGTGTGTGTTTACATTCAAATTCTTAAAGGGGCATTAGTTGTCAACTATTAAGACATAAGAACTTTTTAATTCCAAACAATTATTCAAAAATGCTGAACTACATTTAAATGGAGAAAAGTAAATTATCTGAGATGTAGTGAAAACTACATCAAATTTCTAAGTTATGAATTATTCATTTCCCATACAATAATGTTTTGACCTTTATTTCTATACAAATAAATGAAATTCTAATGTTAAAAAATCACAACAAAAGTTTGCAAGCTGTATGAATTTTGATATGTTCGTGGTGATCTTTATGTACTCTATAAAGCTGTTTAAGTCATTTTGGAAACCGTTGACTAGAATGACTTTGGCAGCTTTTGTCCTTTTAAAGATTATGATACAAACAAAATATCATGTAACAGATTAGATGTTATTACCTCGGAACACTAGCCAAATAGGTCATAAGACGTCTCAAGTCATCTGTGTCCAGTTTTTCTGGGTGAGTGAGGGAGGGAAATGTCAATATAGCCCCTCCTCGTCTATCTCTTCCACCTAAAGAAGATAACTCAATGTATAATAACCAACCATATATCTTTCCACCTAAAGAAAGATAACTCAATGTATTAATAACAACCAGTAATTCTCTTCACCCTAAAGAAGATAACTCAATGTATAATAACCAACATATATTGCCTGATCAAAATATTGCCTTACCATAGTTGTTTCTCAGTATTAAAACTACAACTATACTCCCTACAAGAGAGCAATCCCTGAGGGCCCCCTCCTCAATTTTATAAATATCTGGTATTTGCATAATTTCCCCCCCCCCCCCCCCAAAAAGATATCATTTCTGAGATATCATCTATTTCCTGATGGAAATGCAATCAGTATTCTATTGAACCTTTAGGTGGGTAAAGAATATAGATGTATATATACTAATTTTGAAGATTAAGATAAAAGTTATGAAAACATGAACTTTGTTTTATATACATTACCATCAGCCTGTGGTATACATTTGTACATTAAAATGACCGCATCAAGAACAAATTGTTTAGATTAGGCCATGAAATTAAATGTAATCACTTGACACAACTGATACTTTCAACTGGGAAAGTTCGATTTTTAATTGAGGTATATTATTCTCAAATATCATAAATTTATTGAATTTGAGTTTCCTTCTGTTCCGGTTGTTGCATAGCAGCTATAAATAATCATCCTTCAGGCACTATTATATAGATGAATAACTGCTGTGATAACCATTTGTGCTCAGTGTGTGTGTACAAAAATCTATTTTGCATCTAAGTTAACATACATGTAAGTTAAGGAAACATCTATTAGACACCACAAACATTTTGCTTTAGGATTTCCTTATTCATTTCTTTACATGTACAATTTCATATTATTGTAAATATGCTTGTAATTTTTTTTTTTTTTTTAAATGATGTTCTCGGTATCAACTACATATATCATAGTATTTCGATAAAAATTTCAAGATTCAATTCACCTAAATTAAAACATTTGAGTACGTAACACCAGTCAAATTCACATCATGGTAACAAATAATATTGAAACATCCATCATTTATACTTCATCTTACTTCATTTTCATTATATCAGATTTATCAGCAAGTCATTATCATGCATGGATATAATATTTTCCTAAATGTTAATTTGCTCATCATTACCAACATCAATTATATTAAATAGATCTAATTTTTGTTATATAAAAGTATAAACAAATAAAGTTCTAACAAATAAAACATGATGCAATATTTGATTTGTATTTATATTACCTGAAAGATAGGCTACCCGTTCCCGTAAAATGGGAACAATATCTGCTGCCTTCAACCCATCTGTTCTTTTTCCTCCTGCAGAAGACAATTATTACATAACACATGATAATATGTCATCATATTACTCATGAAATCAGCAGCAGATGATGCAGTTTTTCCATACATCTAGTGCATATCATTTGCAGTTTTGAAATGGTACATTGCTGAACTATGGCTGAATATGACTTTCCCTTGTGATGAATCAGTGTTACAAAACAAAAGAGTGAGACAAACATTTGTCTGTGGCTTGGTGTTTTTCACACACACATACATGTTCTGGTACACATGGAAATCAGCTTAATTCATTTCAAAACTTCTGCTGAACCTCGCTGTGTGCATGTATAGAACTGCAGTAAACTGTTACTCAACCAAAGAAAATCAAACAAAAGTCAAACACATCTTGCAGTTTGAGTATACTGATATATTGATGGCTTTCTTCAACCTCTAGCTTTTTTAATTTTATTTTTTAAAATACGTACTGGAACTCTACATGTTCGCAATATATGTTAGCATACTTGGCCTATATAGTATTACTTTCATACCTTTACATATATTGAGTTATTTTAAACTATACAATTATCTGAGGTTAATATCTACTGAACCTGAATTAAATGTCATCTAAAGTCAAAAAGATTAAATTGCTGAAAAATGATTGTCTCGAAAAAAACTATGAATAAAACACTATTGCACACATTTTAGACAAAAACATAGAGAAAATCTAAGAAATCCCCCCCAGATAAGAAATTAGGAGGAAGTAGAGATGAATCATAGAAGATAAGCTGGAAGACCTATTTTATACTCTGACCCATTTGGAAAATTCTCCTTTAAGCTGTCTTTTACCTGTCATATCAACCATCTATATTTCATTATTTTCAATGAATGTTATTCAGATTTGATCATTAATGAAAGAGAAAAATGGAAAAGGTTTGAGAGGACATCAAAAAACCGACATAGACAAATGATACAGAGGCTGAGATACCAAAATACAAAATTCAGCATCTCAATGCCACAAACAGATGCCTCAAAGACCAACATAGATGTACCTGGTCGATAATAAAATTCAACATCTCGATCATTTAAACCTTCATTTGACTGCTCCTTCGAACTCATCTCTTAACTCCCAGAGAAGGCCAAGAAATCATGATGTAGATCTTTGCATCATTGTTTATTCCTGACATCTTTTGTCGGCCATGAATTCGTAATCATCGTACCCCTTCGTTCAATATCGGAAGTGTTCGTGAAATGTCGTCACCGGAAGTCTATACTTTCGGATTTCTTTTATTCGGAATATCTCTTCCATTATCATTGGAATCTCACATGTGAACACGAGAAAGATGACAACAACTTTTTCAAATCCCTCTCAGCTTTTGCCTTTAGGTTTGTTTTTGTCACACATGTCGCAATGTATAAATGAAAACGGTTTTATTGTGAATTAACTAATGGTTCTACCTTAATTCATGCTCTCAAACTTATGTTTCGATTGATTTTGTCTGCCTCAGAATCTAACACATTTGTCACTTTGTGTGTGAATGCACAATGTTAGTAAAATGCTGTTGTTTGTCTAACATGATTAAGGTAATTGGAACATAGTTTAACGTAGTAACGATGATACACTGTTGTTTTCTGGCTGTTTTGGCACGTCGAAGGTCAAACAACACTGAAGATAAGGAAATTTCCAAATGGATGTTTGGATTTCATGCTGAACATGTGTAGGTCAATAACAGTGATTATGACCAAAATTGTCTTACTGCTGTAAATGTATTGGAGGGTTGAAGCCATACCATAGCTAATGTCATACTTGACACCCCTCTTTTTCCTTTCAACTTCCTATTTTGGGTGGAACAGAAAATCATTTGTGATATTTATTGCTTTGATCTCTGTTTATGTCTGTCTACCCACCCAGAATTGACAGTTTCTTGAAAACTTGTTGTTTTAACATGTATACCATACATATGGTCTTCTTATAACTTGACCAGGTGGCACCATGCACAGTTAGAATTATACCAGTGATGTTTTTTTACCTGTATTATTAAATTGTTTAAATTTTTTTGTAATCTTAATTTTGGTGTAGGAGGTTTAAGTCAATATTCAACTGTTAAAAATGTTTCAGCCTAGGATTTAATCCTGTGAATTAATTTGATTTAATCAAAGTCTAATGTTAATTCAATGATAAGAAGTTATTTTTAAGATTTACTTCGATTTCACATTTTGACTTGTTGAAGCGATAAATTTACTTTTAAAGTTCGATTGACCAGTATTTGCCATTTGAGTCTTATTTGCCAGTCCATTAAATACCGGTAAATGCCGGCGGTAAATACCAGGGGTGGAATTTACCGCCCAAGCCTGCTTTAGAGATTTGATTGATTAGGGCGCTATACAAATTTTAGAATTATTATTATTATTATTTTGTACATAATAACATATACATTATATTTGTACATACATACTTTAAATTTGTACATGTACATTATGTCATTATATTTTTCTTTTTTTCAGAGTTGGTGGATAAATGTATTGGATCTCGTATTCACATTATCATGAAGAATGACAAAGAAATTGTTGGCGTATTACTGGGTTTTGATGACTATGTCAGTATCCTTTTGTTTTTGTCTCCTGTCATGAATATGTAATTTTCACCTCTATTTCAGAACAATATCACAGATACAGAAGATTAATGTACTAATATTTTCATCTTTTTCACACAATTTTAAGTGATCAAGATTTGAGGTTTTGTCACTATCAAGTCAAAGAGCTGGGTTGTTAAATATGTTTTGGTCTTCAAATAATATACAATATTTGCCGTCTGTCTGATATACATGTACCTGTATACCTGCTATCATCTTTGAGTAGGAATGGACAAACAGTAAATGACTGTCATTCAATCACAGACCACAACAGAGACAGATTTAACTACCACTTCTTTTAGAATTCAAGAATCTTTAAAAACCATTTTCATGCCAACTACACAACCGGTTTGCATCAGCTGAATTTATGGGTAACAGGTTTTTATACATCCACCAAAGATGGGACGTATTATGATATGGCATCTGTCTGTCCAGACCTTGTAGGCAGAATACAGACCAAATGTAAGATTCAGGATCTTTTGTTCATCATGATGAGAGGAAGATGCCTATTGTTTTACAAAGTCAAAGGTCAAAAATCAAGGTCGTAGTATCACTTATGTAGTAGGAAAATGTGGTGGGCAGAATACAGACCAATTGGTAATCTCCAGAATTATTTGATCATATTAATGGTGAAAGGAAGATGCCTATTATTTTTTGAATCTCAAGATCAAAGGTCAAGGTCTAATGCCTCGTTCACACGGATGCGCATTAAATTTTACTTCGCATTAAATTTAATGCGAAGCAAAATAATGCGCATCAAATTAATTCGATAAAAACTGCGTTCACACGA
>CAJDSM010017898.1:0-15678 GCA_903981925.1 Ostrea lurida
TTCCTGGATCCGCCCCTGGTACTAGTACTTGGCATAGCCCAACGAAACTTTTTTCACATTTCCATCAATTGTTTCAAAGGTATTTAGCATAATTCAATGACTTCAAACTGCGAAATTATTAATTTGCCCTTTTTTCGAAGCTTGGTCTGAGGTTTCCGTGGTTTTGATGCTAGAATAAATCAAAACTTCAGAATCTTTCAAAACATATTTTCATATGATAAATTGATCAAGAAGCGATGTTTCAAAACAATGACATCGAGTTATTGTAGTTTTGGGAATCGATATGGTTCAAATCTCCGCAATAAATGAAGAAAGAATGGTCTTGTGTACATATTGATAGCAATGAAATAAAAGATTTACTATTGGAAGACGAGGATACGTTTGATGTTTATTGGTGTACAAGAGCGCCTGTGAAGCGTGCTTGACCCTGTAGGTGTACACCCCATCGTAATGAACTCAAACTGACCCGAATGAAGGATTCTACGGAAAACATTTAAAGTTTCAAATTCTTAAATTCATTGCTCATTTTTGGGGGGATGAACTCTAGGGTTGAAATCTAAGAAGACGCTGCAATTTGGGCGTTACCAACAAATTGGCTTTTATGGAAGTGACTTTTCGCACAATTGCGGTTCTTTGTTCGTGGTCCTGACACAAACGAGAAGATCAAATGAAGGGAACATGCCTGTCCATAATCACATCGTAAATTATTTAGCGTCTCAAGCTTTTATGCTCATTTTTTTGTAACTTTGTCAGAGCATAACGTGTTTCAGATGAATACAGATCTCGCAGGAATTCCATTGTAAACCCGCTCTAAAGAGGTAGAATCCTTTACATTGAAATACGACTGACTGGCAAGTTCAGCGGGGATACTTTTTCATCTCTATGTACACCAGAAACAAAACCTAAATGTAATGGACTTAGCGTTACTGAATGAGATATCGGTCATGTGGAATTGTTCAGGAACAGAAAAAGATAATCGTTGTCAGATAACATCGACCTTTAAATATTTGTGTTGTTTAGAAAACATAAATTTATATTCCTTGTCTAAATTTGGATTGCATGAGATGGGTATTTTTCAATCCGTGTAAATTTGAAGTTGTTTCATAAGTACCTGACACTATGTGCCATTCTTAGCGTATTTACAGATTATGTGTTAAATAAAGGTTTAATAGAACTTTCAACATTATATTTAAACATGAACTTTCAGTTCTAAATTTATATTTTATAGAAGTTGTCGAATTGATTATTCGCATATACAGGTGTTTAAAACAAATTCGTTTTAGTATCGCCATCATGATATATCGCTTTTAAGTACAAGTATTATGATAAACATCGATCAATACACGCACAACTCATTGTAATCAAACCTCCTAGCCGGCTAAACAGATGTACAAAAACAACTAGAAACCTGTCCGAAAGGTGACAAAATTCCGTAATGGACACCAAAGGCCAATGTGTTTATTTTCAAGTTGTCAGATACATAAGTGTTGTTATGCTCTTGGGCTATCAAATAGGATAGTCTGTTCAATAAAGCGGAGGTCATAAAAGACCCACAATAAAACTGTGGACAGTCCCACCAGATTAGTGTGTAGACTAGGGAGGGGACCCTTTGGGCCGTTAAACTCGACAGATCGGGCACTGATCGGTGACCTATTGGGTGACGACTCCCACGAAAGCCAGAACCCACGGACCCTGTGGTCCTGTACACACGGAAAGCTGGAGATCTGAACAGAGATATTCAAAAATTGTAATATTTTCGTAATGATAATGAGATGTTTGAAATTCCTCCAGTCTTCCCAGGGGTTAATTGCATTAGCTAATTTACGGATTTTTCAAATCCGTCCGAGTGATAACTGAAACTAGAATGCTTTTCATGAACTCGGCGTTTTCCAACAATGATCAAAATTTGCCATATTCTTTCCAAGTTAAATATGCATTGTACCAATTGAATTTCTTATTATCATGCTTGCATATCTTTAGAGTGTAAAATCCTAGTATGATTCATTGACTAAATATTCTAAAATTAGTAAGTAAGCCAAGAAAGATTCGTTCAAGATTATGGGCAAATAATATGCTTATTAAATAAACTATGGAATATCATTTGCATTGTCAGAACGGGCGATTCAAGGCGATAAACCTGTTTACTTTTAAATGATTATGAATGGAGAACTTGCAAGAATGGTGACCAAAGAACGCAGTTATGTCATCACCCAGAAGGGTTAGGGCTTAATGCTAACAAAACTTTCAGGCAAATGACCACTTCGATGCCGGCTTAACCTATTGAAAATTTACACATCATTCCATGGACCCACATTGATTTGATTCTAGTCTCGCTGAACGCTTTATAAAACGTAACACACATCTCGGGCTACACATTAACAAAAAGTACTTTTAAGAAATGCATTAAGATAATTTCACACGATACAAATCAAAGTATAGAATCAACATTCCTATCTCAATTGGAGCAGATCTTTTATTTCCGGAATGACGTATCCGCCATCCATCACATTACGTTACAATCTGGAGATGCTTTGACGCCAATACGCGTGGTGGTGAAAAAGTCAGATGTTTATTTCACTCTTTTTCGTGAATGGTAGTCCGTCATTATCATAACTTAACATCACATCGGTAACATTCATAAGGGTTTCTTCTTTATTATTTTGATCAACATCACGGAACTTGTCATCGGCTGTCTCCCACAAACTATTTTTACAGTGCCCATTTTACATGAATAACATGTTTATTCCGCTTTCTGAAATGTAAATCAAAAATTAATAACCTTGCATCCTTAATGAGATCTCAAAATAGTTTTTATTTCGAAAATGTATTCAATGCATATTTCAAATTTTAAAAAAATAAATTATATGTCATATTTTCTATGAAATCTCTCCGGTGTCGTCCTCGTAATAGCAATATATTCTTTTGTACTTCCAGAATCGACCGACTGTCGGCGACCGAAGCGACAGATATTGTCATTTAAGAGAAGCAAATCAGCAAACCTAGCTTCCATTATCGACAAGGTCAAATCCGACAAGGACAGCGAGAGCAAAGGTAATCCCCACCACATTATGTGGTGACAGTTATGTTTTTCCGTATTTGTGCACTTGTTTGAATTTTTTATACAAGACGTGATAAATGACATGTAATCTCACACAGGACTCACAGAAAGATTAAGCGTGATATACATTATTATTGCGTCAACTCCCCCCCCCTAAAGTTTAAGAACATTTGAGACCAAACACAAAAAAAAAAAAAAAAAAAAAAAAAATTTAAGGAAAAAAGTTATTTGCTCTGATGTATATATTTTTGTTCCAATCATTTGCAAGCACATTTAGGTAATTTGAAAATAAAATCTAAAGTTTTTGTGATTTTGTATTTTGATCTTAATTGTTACTTAATTTACGTCTTTGTTGTTCTTTCTTTCTTTAGACGAAAACATTTATTTTGGTGCATTTGTACAGAAAGTTAGAAGCCTGCTTAAAATAAATGAGACATTTATCTCGTACGTCTTTACTATATTATCATATTTTATACTTGCAGAGCACCAACCAGTTGGTTTGGTCTTCGGAATACCTCTAGCGAAATGTATCGCCAACGATATCGACCTGCAAAAGAAAAGACGTACTAGTAACGAAAACAATGACGTCATCATTCATTGTAGGGAACCAAGGTAATGAGAAAACAAATTCAATGTGCCAATTTCTTGAGAGAATTTTCAAAAAAAAATTATGATCCATGACCTTCTGTGATCTGTTCAGTATTTCATGTTTCGTATTGTACTGTCTTTCCAGAAAGTCCAGCAGTTCTTCGCAAGGTTCCATAGAAAATATGAATCAAAATGGAAATACTCTGTCACCCACTTCAATCAACAAGGTATGGTCCAGCATATGACTTACAAAACAAAACAAAAGCTTATTTACAGCATACCGTACTCCGCTTTGTTGTACCATGTTCTCTATTTATATGGTTGGCCGTGTCTGATCTGAGCTGTCACGTGGTATTTAAATTCTTGCTTACAGAGAGTACCGAGCACAGATTCGTTGTCGGAGTCGGACTGCAGTCGACATACGACAAATTCTAGTCTAGTGGACGCCTTGTCGCTGTCGATATCTCGTCCAGAGAATCTGAAGAACGACCAGCTTCTGTCCTCCTCCCATCGACAGCATGTCCCTCAGATTGTGCAGACCTGTTTCAGGTTCCTCGAAGCTTATGGTAGGCAATCACGGCCTCTTGTTATTCGTCTGCAGGAATGAGAGAATAAATGGAGTGTGATTGATCTTTAAAACGAAATAATTTTATCAGTAAATTGTGTGATAGGAAATTGACGAATATTCCATTATGAAATAAGATCTTTATGTGATANCTAAAACGAAAGAATTTTATCAGTAAATTGTTGTGTGATAGGAAATTGACGAATGTTCCATTATGAAATAAGATCTTTATGTGATAATCCTTTACTTTTTCAGGGCTTCAAGTTCTGGGAATTTTCCGAGTTGGTGCATCTAAAAAGCGAGTGAAACAGGTAAGATAACATACAATTTGTTTGTGAATGTGAAACTTCAAAGGTACTTGTAAATGACTGAAAACAATGGAGCTCTGTCTTTTGAGTTTTTGTTTCCAAGGTTACATAAAAAGTACACAACTATGTTTGAATCGATGACAGGGTATATGATTAATGATGCTTCGAACATAATTATTTTGGGAAACCTCAGCATAAATGAACTTGGTTCCAGCACTATTCTTGGAACAGACATTAAGCCTCCAAGGCATGAACTATTGAAGTTGTTCACAACGCAGGCGGTCTATATCATTTTCAAGGCAATCACTTTTTAAAAGAATATTTCATGTATATTCAAATTTTCAGAAATTGCCCGTCAATGCACGACAGTACCTATCAAATACTTCACTGTAGTTTTTCGTTATTAAATAATTTCTGGTCCGATTTGCGTGTAATTCAAAGCATCAAATCAATATATATCTGTAGTTTATTACTGTATTTTTTGTGATTCGCAACAGCTTGAGTTTTATGATTTAAACAACAGATGAAAATATTGTTTCTAAGCGTAAAAGGATATAGTCAGAGATCAGCAAATCATGTAACCTCTTCTGTTGTATCCTCGGTTGTATCATGAGTTTATTGATATGAATTTCATAAAAAGTTTGGGGAAATATTTTGAAAAAAAGGAGAGATAAATTCATAAGAAAAATATGATGAATTTTTCAGCCGTTCAGATACTTATGGTCATTTTCTGTAGTTTGATGAAGCAGTGTTTCTTTTGATATTCAATGCGAAATGGAATAGTTCCACTGAACATTTTGAAAAACAACTATTTAGAAGAGAGGGAAAAAAGTTTTTGTTGACACGGCTTATCTTTNTGCCGTTCAGATACTTATGGCCATTTTCTGTAGTTTTGATGAAGCAGTGTTTCTTTTGATATTCGTTCCACTGAACATTTTGGAAAAACAACAACATGTATTTAAAAGAGAGAGAAAAAAAGTTTTTGTTGACACGGCTTATCTTTGTTACAGCTGAGGGAGGAGTTTGATAGTGGAAAAGACGTTAAGCTGGACGATTCCCACAACTGTCACGATGTAGGCGCATTGCTTAAAGAGTACTTCCGGGATTTACCGGAAGCATTGTTAACACGTGATCTGTACTCTGCGTTTGTTGCTACACGTAGTAAGTCATTTTTATCTCCACACTTAAATGAAAATTATATAATAAAATGGAGGATAATATCATCGATTTTGATACTTTTACAAAGGTTAAAGGAAAAATATTTAACTAATTACAGAGTTGACAGCCAAAGAGACCCAGTTAGAAGCTCTTGGTTACCTTGTATCACTACTTCCGGTCTCAAACAGAGACACACTTTGGTCACTTCTCAACTTCCTGTCCACAGTAGATCAACATTCCATGGATAAAATCGGAGAAGATGGACAAACAGTAAGTTTCTTTTTTTAAATTACACATTTGATTAAGCGCTCTGACATGATCACCATATTCATTATATTCTTTATGTTGGATGTTGTATACAAAACTTTTATCTTCATTAGTACCTAGAAAAACGTACTTGGTCATGCATGCAAATCATTCATTAAAAACGAAATACACTTTGTTTCTGTATTGTCCCCGTTAACGATCAATCCAGATGACAGCAAATAATAAGATATTTATTGTGAATGTTATATGATAAAAACCGACTATTGGAATGTCTAACAGCCCCCAGAATATAAGAACGCCTCGAAAAATATGTAACTTCTTAAATGCAAGTGTTTAATACCAGAAAGAAAAACCAAAATATAATATTAACAATGTAAGACTTACCATTTGTATGTTGTACTATTGTGTATAGATATTTATACTGTATATGTTACTCAAACCAACTACATACTATGTTGGAAGTAATTTAATTTGATGTTGAACTTCCCTGTTGTTATTCTTGTTATTGTGTTGATGACTATATCCAATGTATTGAATGGTGCTGTCAATAAATTGAATTGAATTGATATTGTTATCCAGGAAACAAAATGGATTCCCACAACCTTGCCACTTTATTTGGGCCAAACATTCNAGGAAACAAAATGGATTCCCATAACCTTGCCACTTTATTTGGGCCAAACATTCTACACAAGGTTAAACTATCAGAAAAAGAATTCCAAGTAGAGAGCCTGGAACGAGCGGAGGAGCGCAAGGATGTCATTGACGTCATCAAGGACATGGTTGACAACCACAATCAAATATTCCAGGTGATTATTTCAATTACAAGTTACTTATAACGGTTTTCTGTATCTGAATTATTTGTTTAGTGTAGAGTAGAGTATAGAAAAAGAAATTAATGACAGATATNAGTTTCTGCATCTGAATTATTTGTTTAGTGTAGAGTTGAGTATAGAAAAAGAAATTAATGACAGATATATGTTTAATCAGGTTCGACCGGAAGTACATGATGAAGTGATTAAATTGTTAGTGGAGACAGACCCAGAAACTGCCGATGATTTGCTCAAGGCCATGTCAAATGATATGGGGTATGTAATATCTAATTTGTTTGTTTCTGTTCCACACGTTGCCCAATTGCTATTTCGTTCACATCAATGCATCGGGACATGAAATATATGTACATTCATTCAGTTAATTAATGTGGAAAATGACACTGAATATTAANCATGTACATTCATTCAATTAATGTGGAAAATGACACTGAATATTAATGCTTGTTTTTTTTCTTCTCCATCAGAATCGAACCCGATCCTGACACTACTTCAAGCAGCATTTTTGAAGACAGTGATACAGCGTCGCTTCCTCATTCACCGTGTAGTGAGGGGGATTTTACTGCCTCCACGGCAAGAAATAGTGCGCTACATCCGCCCCTGAGAAATACTCATAGTGACGATATAATGACTCCCAAAACGAGGCGGAGATTTTTCTTTTCTGGTAGTGACAGTGACAAAAGAAAAAGTAAATCTGACAATAACAATACGGAGAAAGAGCGACCCAAGTTCCGGTTACGCTTGGATAGGAGCCCGAGTCCCGGAAATAGATCGAAAATGAGACCACCGAAAGTGAAAATATCTCCAGATAGTTCAAGTCCAGAAATTTCAGTTCGTCGTTCTCGCCCGGAGAAAGTAGATAGACCTCGATCCGAAAACTATTCAAATCTTGCCATTCCAAAACCAAATTACGTCAGACAAAATAGTGCCACAAGTTTTGGTAGTTATGCTAATACCTCCTCTAGTGACAGTGTACTAGAACCGGAGGTGTCTGGACAATATTTACTGCCAACTCCAGTTTCCGGAGAAACCACGCCAATGTCTTCCAAAAGAGTCTCCCCTTCTCAGCGCAGGCCGTTAGGTGTTCGACGTAACGCGTACTCAGGCTGGGAACGCGAGCGATGGCGGCAATGGGAAATGTTAGCAGCGGAGGGGGGAGAGGAAGGGTTTGAGAAAGAGACCCTCGTGTGATCAGTATCGAACTATGCAATTCTATGATATTTAAAATGCGTGATAATTGGAAATATACATTTTTTTTTCATTAAACGGGTAAAATATATATGTTCAAATCAGTGCTCTGCAATATATTTGGAAGTAATTTCCTGTGCAATATGCATTTGGAGTGATGCAATACGAGTAGGACTTGTACGTTATTGTTTCTCGTTTTGTTTATGCCCATATTGATGTCTCTTCATTGTGTTTCATAAAGCATTGTTAGAAGTCGAGATTTTTGTCTATGCGGATAAAGGACAGAAATCTGTTATCAGAATTCCAGATCTTTCAAAGTGTTTGGTCAACATATGAATACAAAAGTGGAGTTTTAACAGAATAGAAGATGATATGTTGCCCTTTTACGGAAATATTACAGAGATCCGATGTTCTAATATTCATTGTTATATTCAATTGTTTATGCTTAGTAACTGTTTATAAAATCACAAAATAAATTATTTTATGTACGGATAAATCTGGTTTTTGGTCTTTTTAAAAAAACATCTTTTATCTTTTATGCATACAAGTTGGCACGTTTTGCCAAAGAGCATACCAAAGGTGCCCTTATGAATTGAAAAGTACACTAATTTATATGTTAATGGAACAGAAAATCAATTAACTTTCAATATGATTATGTCGTAAAATCAGCGTGAAATTACAGAGTTCTTTGATCTTGAGGCTTTTACATACCAGAATATTGAATATTTGGTTCTGGTTGAGTGTAATCGCTAAAACATTGATGTAGGTTGTACAAACTCGTGTCAAGCGTTCGTAAGATATCCGTTACACGACCTACCCAAAATATCCCCAGGCTCTGCTCGTATCTCAACAACAAAATATTTGCAAGACGGAAATACTATAGGGAAAGGTCACGGTGACATAGTTTTTGGTAATTTTATTATTTTTTGGTTTTTTTTACCCGAAGAATTTTTATTTTTCGTTGTAAACAGTACAAGCAACACGGATCCCGCGTCCCCGCAACGAGGAGTTAAGTTTTGCCCCTTCACGATTATTTCATTGCGGGGCCGCGTTCATACGGTATGTGATGCGAGTTCTCTATTATGATTTAATAGATGAGTGAACAATATTTTGAGTATATAAAACCCTAAATATGATTGCTTTCGGAATTACAGTGATTTTCTTATAATTGGTTTTTGAACATTAGTTTAACATTAACCACTATCGCATTTCTGCAAATTTCTTGAAGTGTATATATATATATATAGAGAGAGAAAAAATAAAATCCAACGATGACTGAATAATTATCTACATATATATACATACAGACACTCTACTCGTAAGAGTTGCCTCTTTTTTAAGTAATCATATATCTTTCCTATATAAAAGCTGTCAAAATAGACAAGGAACCTAAACTCTATGAATAACACGTGTCTCGGTATTACGTCATCAGATTAGCTCCCAGCACAACAAAACACGTACCCTTCTCTAAACTTGAAGGCTGCCATTTAAAATAGCATAGTCCCAAGATCGCGAAAATTTCAAATTGTATAGATGTGTCTGAAAGAAAATTTCAACTAAAAAACCCTGGACCGTTTAATTAGATAAAAAAAAAAAAAAATGCTCGTCAAAAGAGCTGAAACTTTTATGTATTCACACTTTAATTTATTTGAAAATGTTGCTTATATAATTCATATTATATATATGGAAATAAAAGTCAGAGAAGCGTGATGTATTTCATGGGTAAATTACAGATATTTCCTTCGATTTTTTTTTTCTCTCCGCAAATGTGTATTTTTTTTTTTTTTTTTTTTTTTTTTTTTTTTTTATGTTTACAAAGTTTTTTTACAAGACAATTTCTATGTTGTTCCTATCAAAATAAGATTGCTTGAATTTCATAATATTAAAACTGTGTGTAACTGTTAGTGCAAATGCAGTAAAGGTTTCGAAAATGTTTCCATCCCCGAACTCAAACGCATAAAATGACCTTGGCCTTCGATCGTTTGTTAGTCGTCGTTTAACGAAATTCTCAAAATAAATTTTATAAAAATCCAAGTTTTTGTCGCATACGGTTTGCAATATACATGTATAAGAAATACGCACAAGTAGCATAATTTGTATTTTTACGAAAAATTAAATCTTTCAGCTTTTTTTCCCCATGTATACATCTAATAAAGTTATGCTTTAATTCATACGTAATTACAACATTGAAAGTAAAAAGATACACAAGAACATAGCACTTGTTTCTAATTATTTATAATATTACCAACCTGAGAAAAATAACAAAGTCGCCTGGGATGTAGACATGCGCAGTACTGTATGATTGTTTTGCGATGTATACATATGACCTTCTTCTCTTTGTTAACAATAGTATACGTATTTAATAACAAGTCATAAGTATGCATGTGATATCTAATCATATATTTTTGCATTTACAATTCAAAAATACGTCGAATATAATTTAGCTATTTACTACAAACATTTCAAGCATTATTTTGAATTCTACTATATGACGTTCATCCTCTTTCCATTTATAGAACTGCCACGCTGTAGACACGTCGTCTTTTGAGGCTTATTTCTCGCTCGTGTTTACATTTTGACCGGGCAGATTTTGTGGGTCACATTTTTACCGTTTATATAAAGAAAATCACATTATATATTTGATTTCCTAAAGAAATCACAGTGTAATAAAATTCAAAAGATACAGATTATGCCACAAGGTGCTTGTGGATAGGACTTCCGGTACCCCCTTAATTCTTATATTTTTGAAAATTAAATTCCTTGAGTATTTCGGGTGTATTTTAATAAAATATGCAACCTCAGAGTGTATCCTATTCAATGCAATGCTCAAATCTCGTTAAAAATCGTTTTTAAAAAAGGCATATATCACCGATTATAAAAAATGAACCTGTGGATTATGCTACATTAAATTTCAATACCTTAGGACGACTGTAAAACCTTGGGGGGAAAATGAGAGCAAGAATCTTCCTTATGTAGATGTTTGACGTTTGGATGGGGGTCATACAGCCCGGAAGAACAATATATAGCCCGGAAGCTTACCATACAGCGCGGAAGAAAATCATATAACCCGGAAGAATAACATATAACCCAGAAGAATATCATATAACCCGGAATGAGATCCAGAAAGAACAATACGTACTCCGAAAGAAAATAGTCATAAGGCGCAATCAAGTTAAGTTGTAGATTTCTCATCCCCGCCCGCTCCATCTCAAACTGCCCCGCCCTAAATTTGTTTATTTTCATTTTTTGACATGAAAAGAATCTTTATGCAATAAAAAAAAAACAACTACTAGTATTGAACATTGAATGTGTCCATTTATTCAATATGGAGTCTAATGTATTATTGCATTTTGCATGTTTAACAGCATACGCTATCTTACATGCCACAGGGGCTAAGCAACATTGATCGAAACTCATCGTAACCATAAATAAAGATTTATTTATGTTACGATGAGTTTCGGATCAAAACGTGCTTAGCCTCTGTGTTACATGCTATGATGAATTTATTCAGATTTTAAAGTTCCAGAGGAATAAAAAATAAAATTCTCCCATCCGCCGATTGTTGTTGCTGGTGGATGAAAATCTCGAAAATCTACATATTAATTTGATGATATCGTGTGAAGGAAAGAGCGACGAGCGAACTGCATTCACATTTTTTTTTTTAAACTTGGATCTGCCAGTGGCGTGACCAAAGCCCTTTGACACTGGATCTAATATTACTGTATCCACCATGATATAGTCAATCTCATAGTTCAAAGAGAGACAACTGTGTTCCATATTTGTGGCGCCAATATTATTCAGTTACACTGTAATGAAACTGTTCCTCCTAGACACATTCATAAAGATTCCCCACATTTTCAAAGAAACCCTAACTATGGTTTAAACAAAGCTGAATTCACTCAGTGTAAGTGAATTTTGCAATTTTAGACGTTATTCGCCGTGGCCAAACGTCATTTACCAGTAGATACAACGATTCCAACGCAGTACACAACGTGCTTTTAACGCAGGGTATACAACCATTCCTTGCGGCACTTTACTATGGGCAGTGTAGCTGTCAGCGATGAGAGTTTAGAAAATGCCTCGTACTTACCTTTATACGTGAACATATAATTCTTGAAAAACACAGAGCCTATTACTTTACTTACTTAGGCCCATAGCCCTTGGTTGAGCATAGGCCATCGACAACACCTCGCCAGCGCACTCGGTTCTGGGCTAATCTCGTTGCTCCGGTCCAGTTGATCCCCTGTTCTTTAATCTCTGCCTCAGTGTCTCGCCTCCAGCTGTTGCGAGGCCGTCCTCTCATCCTCTTGCCCTGCGGGTTCCAAGTCAGGGCTTGGCGTGTGGTGCTGGCTTCGGGTTTCCTTAGAGTCCGATCCATCCCCACTTCCTCCACAGAATCTGCTCAGCCACTAGCTCCTGTCCCTCTCGCTTCCACAAGTCTTCATTTCGTATTTTGTCTGGCCATCTGATGTTGTAAATGCGCCTCAGGCAGGTGTTAAAAAATGCTTGGATCTTGAACAGCATTGTCTTTGTCGTCCGCTATGTTTCGCATCCGTAAAGAAGGAAGGATTCAACGTTGAAATTAAAGATGCGCATTTTCGTCTTCCTACTGATCTGTTTTGAGACCCAGATGTTCTTCAACATTACGAAAGCCCCTCTTGCCTTGCCAATCCTTGCTGTGACGTCTCGGTCTGGGCCCTCCCTGCTTGTCAGCCACACTACCCAGGTAGACAAAAGACTCCACCTCTGTGATGGGCTCTCCACCGACTGTCATTGGAGTGTTGGCAGTGGTGTTGATCTTCATCAGCTTGGTCTTTTTTCTGTTGATTTTAAGCCCTGTCCCTGCTGATGTTGTTTCAAGGCGAGTAGTCTTGTCCTGCATCTGGGAGTAGCTGTGCGACAGGAGTGCCAGGTCGTCCGCAAAGTCGAGGTCATCCAACTGTGTCCAGAGCTCCCACTGTATACCGTTTCCCTGCCTGTTGTAGTGGTCTTCAAGATAAGAGATGGCGCACGTAGGAGTATGTTCCTAATGGTCTGCAAAAATTTGAAAATGGTCATTTGTTGAGGTAAAAGTGATGATACAGCCACTTTCAATTCAATCACTGAATGTAAACGAAAGCTTGTGTCATGATTTTTTGTTTACCTACATTGAATATGCATAGTGATAACGTTCCGTTTAAAAGCAGATTTTTCATATTACAAGTTCATTCGTGAACCCCAATTAAAACAGTTCTTAGGTGATTCTCAGGGCATCTCATTTTGTTTTAACATGTATTTTTCTGGGTGAAGCAAAATCTTTTATGTAAAACAAAAAACAAGGCTCAAGCCTTGTTTTACATTGTGTGAGGGAGGAATTGTAGTGCTTGTTTATCTCTCTTGTAAACTCAACAAGATTGACATTCAAAATTTTTGCTGAATATTAGAATCCCACTAAGTGAGCATTGTATACCATTAAATAATGGTTAAATCTAAAAAGATTTGAACAGTTTTTGTTAGCTTCAGAACGGTGTCCAGTGGCCACCTGTTAATTACTGCTGATCTGAGTCAATACATAAGGTGACCTATAAAGTCTGCCTGTAAACTTTACATGAGTGATGCATGATAAGAAATATATTCCACGATCAATCGGATTTATACGATGACTTCCTGCCAGATTATATATTTCCTGGACTAAGTCATGAATACATTGTGTTAAAATTTCATGTGTTTACTCTATTTGTTTGGTAATTTATTTTTCTGCCTGCCGTAAAACTGCCATCGCAATGTTGCTGGTTACAACCGGCCACCGATCCAAATGTAGCGTTATATGCCAGTAATAAAAAGACTCGAAGTCATTGTTTACAAACAAAGGAGTTACGGCTAACTATCTCATCTAAATCATTGCCATTAAAAGGTCTAAAATCTTAAATGTAGACTGGAAATTGGGTTAGTCTCTTTAATGTTTAAATCAATTTGATAAAAAAAAAAAAATCGAGAGTCAGCTCGTCTTTTAAAAGGGCATGACACTTACAATTCTTCGGCTATGTAAAAGCAAAGCTCATGTCATGTTTTTGTTTACCTCTATTGAATATGAGCTAAATTACAAAGTTCATGTCTGAATTACAATCTGATTAAAAATCAGCTCCATAAGATCCGCTCAACTTAGGATCGTGGCTACACTATGTGGTACGATCTAAAGTGAGGCGGATCTAAGGAAGCTGAGTTTTAATCAGATTGATGTTCTGAGTTACAGTTAAAACAGTTTCCTGGTGGTGTTTTTCAGCCTTTTGTTGTTAAACATGTATTTCTGTGAAGCAAATCTTAATACGATAAACAAAATGTGACGCGCCTGTACGTTACTTAGTGAACTGAACAATCTGACAACAATTTTTGTCCCAATTTTATGCTGAACCAATTAGAACAATATAACCTTGGTTAGTCATAACAATTTTGTCGCTCAACTGCTGTGTCCATAGTCCCTGTTAAAGGGGCATAGGACACGTTCGAGCCCAACAATTATTTCTCGGCCATCAGTGGCTCGTCTTTCATGCATCAGGCAAAAATTGATGTCTATTTGTTGAATGTACAAGTGAGATACTTGACACACTTACAATTCGTTCGCTATGTAAATCAAGGGGCTCAGCCATGATTTTTTTGTTCACTTATATCATAATGCCTAGTAGTAACGTTCCGTAAATTAAGGCATACTTTTTTTTTTACATTACCATAGTTATCTATCAAATTAAACATCAAGATTTTATGTTCATCACAATATTCCTATCGTTTTCTCTCTAAGTATTTTAATTTTGAAAGTATTTTCTGTTGAAGTCGTAATCTTTATGTCAAATAAAAAACAAGGCTCGAGCCTCTCGTTCCTTGCATAGCAAAGAATTTGGTAACGTTGCTGTATCTCACTTGAAACTATAACGACAATGACGTTCAAATTTTTGAGCTGCCATAGACCATCTATTTGACAATGTGATCGACAAGGGTGAAGTGACCGGCAAAAGGATTGTAAACATTATAAATAAATGAAAATCTAGAACTAAGATCAATATTTAGCTCAATAACGTGTCCATGCCTCGCTCTTAAGTTCTGGCAAAATGAATTGACGTTACGAAGTGACGAATACGGCACTCACAATCTTGGTTATTGGGAAACAAGGCTTCGTGCCATGTTTTTTGTTTAACAACTATGTTTATTAAGAACTGTCAACAATGTGTTATCTTCAATAATCAAGCATTACAATCATACCTGGGTTATTGCTGGCCTGTCGAGTGCCAGGCAAGGTTCTCAAACAGAGAAGTCCTGCAGAGAGATGAAGGAGGCAGTTGACCCCAAACTCCATTAGGACCAGCGAGGCGGGCTTTCCGCAGGACGATCCAATGTGTGACCAGATTCGCCAGCCTACGTACATCGAGGATTTGATTGGCAGTGCACTAGAGTGGAACTCCCCCTCTATGTCTCAATTTCATAAACTACAGAGAAGGCATTTCGACAGTTGTACGATAGAGAGACGCTAGTGGGAAGCTGCTGAGACATTACGGATGTTCCCCAGAAGAGTCATCTCGCACCTCATCGACGGCGCCGAGGCTGCCACCTACCAGGAAGATCCGAGACTACAAGGATCGGCCCACGCGGCCAGTTGTGCAGACAGTTTCGGGGTGAAGGCTTCGGATGTTACGTCAGGGCTGCCTACTGTCGCCGTTCCTGCTTCCGCCTGGTCATTGAGCTTGCGAT